>PVKH010027526.1:0-12999 GCA_004027955.1 Chaetophractus vellerosus | reverse complement strand
TCGCAGGCAGCAGCTCCGCTTTTCACGGGTGACTTTGCCATGCCCGTGGGGACTCTGCCTTGCCCGTGGCGGCTTTTTGCCTTGCCCACAGCGGCTTTTGCCCCGCCCATGGCGGCTTGCCTTTCTCAAGGCCATCTGCCCGCTCGGAGAGGTCCCCGGGAACCGAACCCGGGCCTCCCATGTGGTATCCCAGCGCGCTCTTTATCCACTGAGCTATCTAGCCGGGCCCTTTCTTAAAGATTTTTAAAAATTTATTATATATCCCCCTCTTTCTGCTTATTCTTGCTGTGTTCATTTTTGTGTTCTTCTGTGTCTATTTGTCTCCCCCCACTGCGGTGACCCACTGAGTCAGCTCACCGCGCAGCGGCCTGCCTGCTTGCGGCGGCTTGCCCTGCCTGTGGCGGCTTGCCTTCTCGAGGCGGTCTGCCCACTTGAGGAGGCCCTGGGAACCGAACCCGGGGCCTCCCATGTGGTAAACCAGAGCCCTACCAATTGGGCTATAGCCGGTTCCCTAGGCTTCTTTATTAACAAATTAACTTTTAAAAATCTAACAAATGAGCCCTGCAAAACTCAGCACATAGGATGAGATATCTGAAGACATGAGAGAAGATACAAAGAAAATGGGGGATAGTCTTTTCAAATAACACCCTCTTAAATCTGCATAGTGTAGTACAGGATAAATTTACTTTCATACAAATCTCATTAAATTTTGTAAATTCCCAAACAGGCATGAAATACAGATATTATTGTTCCCGTTAAACAGAAAAAAAATCTAGCAGAGGGTCAATAATTATTAAAATATCAAAGTAACAATGTTTATAAATAGCATTTTGAAATATTTACTCCAGTATGGAAATATTTGTGATATTTATCAGTGACAGTCACAGGAATTGCTACTACAACTCTGGTTTCTTGACTAAATTTTAAAGGAAGTGCTTAATTTCCATTAGATGTTAGTGAAAATAAAGAAATATTTTTCCCCATTCAGATCCCCAGACCCCAAGTTAAGAGGTCTGCTTTCATGTGACCAATTTTGGTAAATTCCTAAATTGCTTCTGTCTGAAGTACCTTTCACTGACACTATATTTTAAATATGAAACAATGTAATCTGACAGATTTTCATGCCTCTGTTACCCCTGTGGAGATATGTGGAAAAACATGGAGCTTTTTCAGAAGCACGCTGTTTTCCCCTTCCAGTGTATATCTCATAACCTAAAATTTTTAAAAGGCAATATCCTCACTGAGATGCATACATATCCCAATGTCAGGATGTTGGGATTTCTCAACACCTGACAGACGATGGTCATGGATAGGGCTAACTCCTGCCTATAGGTCCAGGGTCTGGTTGCAACCTCTACCCGCTTACCTATGACTCCACATCTTTTTCTCACGCTCAAGAAAGTTGACCAAATGCTAGTGGCTGAATGTAATGTTAAACATTAAGATGCTCTCGTTTCTTTTGAAATAAAGTTGTTTGGAAACTTTGGTATTTTACGATGACTAACAATCTGATTGTAACAAACCTCACAGTATATGAGTGGGCTGAGGATGCATGCTGGAGAACAGCTGTTCCACCTGTGGATGCCTACACTACAGAATTAGTGCCAGGACAATAAGTCTTTCCGGCCACTGTGATGACATGCAGTATAGTGGCAACACTGAAGTGAAAATCTCAGTGTCCAGAAAGTATTTTTTCCAGACAATCAACTTTATTTTTAGAGAAGTTTTAGATTACATGAAAGTTACATGGAGAGCATAGGGAATTCCCATATACTCCACCCCCTCCCACACCCACATTTTCTCCTATTAATAACTTTTTACATTATTGTGCTACGTTTGTTACAATTGGGCAAAATTGAAGCATTGTTGCTAACCATGGTCTGTAGTTTACATTATGGTTTACACTTTGCACTGTACAGTTTTATAGGATTTGACAAAATGTATAATGGCCTGTGTCCATCATTGTGATATCATGCAGAACAATTCCAATGCCCTAAAAAATGCCCTCTGTTCCACCAATTTTTCTCTCCCACTCTACTCAGAACCTCTGTTGACCACTATCTTAATATCAATGTTATAAGGTCTTCCATTACTACAACAATAATGTCTACTTTGGTCCGTGGGTGCATTCCCTCCTTATGTTTGTTCATTCCTCAATCTTGAGGATTTCGGGATGGTGATGCCCACTCTGCTACAGATTGAGAGGGGTGCTGAAAGTATTAGTGTTTCTTTTAAGCAGAAGTCAACAGTCTGTTTTCTCTAAAGGTCCATATAGGAGATATTTTAGGATTTGTGGGCCATGTGGTGTCTGTAATAACGACCCAACTCTGCCATTACAGCACTAAAGCAGCCACAGACAGTGCATAAATGAGTGAATGTGGCTGGATTCCCAAAAAAATTAATTTATGGTCACTGAAATTTGTGTTTTATGTAATATTTATATATCATGAAGTAGTATTCTTTGTTTGATTTTTTTAACTTATTTCGAAATATTTTCAAACTTATGGGACAAACTTATAGGACAGTTACCAAGATAATACAAATCTCCAACATACCCCTAACTGCCCCCCCAGATACCCAGATCAACCAATTTTAACATTTTGCCACATTTGCCATATCATTCTAACACTTGATCACTAGCTAGCTCTCTCTCTATCAATTCATTTTCTGAATACTTGAGTGCAGGTTGTATACATCATACTCCTTGAAGACTTTATATTGCCTGTACATTTCCTAGGAAGAAGGATATTCACTTTGGTAACCACTTTAAGTGCAGTTATCAAGTTCAAGAAGTTTAATAATGATGTAAAGTTTATGTCCCAAAATGTCCTTTTGAGTCTTTTCTCCTCCCTTGCTAGAACCCATTCAGGCTAATTGCATTTTATTGTATTGTTTATTTAGTTGCACTTTCTTTCCTTTTTTAAATTATGGCAATTAAACATAAATTCTCTCATCTCAGTGACTCCCAAGTACATGATCATTCAGTGGGATCGACCACATTCACAATATTGTGGTACTCTCATAACTTTCCATTACTAAAACTTTCCCATCTCCCTAAACAGAAACCCTACATTCATTATGCTTTAACTCCCAATAACCTCTTTCCCCCAGCCCTGGAAACCTGTACTCTTATTTCTGTCTCTATGAACTTGTATGTTCTTTCATATTTTATTTGTAGTTACCATAGTGCATAAATTTAATATTCTAAATCTTTAACAATCTTGTTTGCTCTGATACCAACTCAACTTCAATAGTATATACAAACTATGTTTCTATATCCCTCTGTCCCCCCTCCTTTGTGTAGCTCTTGTTACAAACTACATGTTTGTACAGTATGAGTCCAAAACCACCACTGATTTACCATTACATTTTATGCATTTGCCTTTTAAATCCTGTAGGAAGTAAAAATGGAGTCACACAACAAAAATACGATAGCACTGGCATTTATATTTACCTATGTCATTACTTTCACCAGAGATCTCTATATCTTCATGCAGCTTCAATCTATTGTTTATTGTCCTTTGCTTTCAACCTGCAGAACTCTCTTTAGCATCTCTTTTATGGTAGATCTCATGGTGATGAACCTCTTAGCTTTTGTTTATCAAGGAATGTCTTAAACTCTCATTTTTCAAAGACAGTTTTGCTTGCTATAGAATTCTTGTTTGACATTTTCTTTTGCTTTCTGCACTTTAAATATGTCATCCCACTGCCTTCTTGCCTCCATGATTTCCAATAAGATATCAGCACTTAATCTTATCAAGGCTCCCTTGAATGTTACTTATTGCTTCTCACTTTCAGCTTTCAGAATTCTTTCTTTATCTTTGGCATTCAACATTTTTATTGTACTGCTTTGGTGTAGGCCTATTTGGATTTATATTATTTGGAGTTTGTTGTACATTTTGAATGTGTATATTCATGTCTTTCATTAAGTTTGGGGTTTTTACAGCTATTATTTCTTGGAATATTCTTTTCCCTCTAGGACTCCTACAGTGCTTATTGGTATCCTTGATGATGTCCCACAGGTTCGCCAGGTTCTGTTCACTTTTCTACATTCTTTCTCCTTTCTGCTTCTCAGACTGAATGATTTCAATTGTCTTATATTCAACTTCGCTGATTCTTTCATCTGCCAGTTCCAATCTGCTGCTGAACCCTGTAGGCTATCTTTAATTTCTCTTATTGTGGCCATCAGCTCTATTTGGTTCCTTTTGGTAATTTCCATCACTCTATTGATATTCTCTTTGTAATCATGTATCATTTTCCTGATTTCCTTTTGTTCTTTGTGCATGATTTCTTTTAGCTCTATGAGCATATTTAGGGTCATTTACTTAAAAGTCTTTGTCTGGCATGCCCAAGGTCTGGTCCTTCTTGTTGATGGTTTCTAATGCTTTCATTTACTCCTTTGCTTGGGCCATTACTTCCTGTTACTTTGTATGTTGTATAACTTTTTGTTGCAACCTGGACGTTTTGATATTTTATTGCTTTATTGCTGGATTTTAGAGTGTCTGTTCATTAAAATTATTTATATTTAGTGTTAAAACAGAGTTTTCCTTGATTGCTGGGAACTAACAAAAAGAAGAAGGAGGAGGAAGAGGTAGAGAAGGGGAGAAAAGAAAATTCATTTTCCAGTCTTTGCAAACTGACCTGTGCAAGAGTTCTCCTTCAGGGCTTAACCATACAATAAATTCAGAGAATAGCTCCAGGCCAAAGCATAGGGCCTCACTGATCCTTTATGCAAATGTCTTGGGAATGCACACGTAGCCCTAGGAATTGCCCCAATTACACATATATGAGAATGTCCCCTCTTTCCTAGGAAACCACTTCCTCATGGTCCTGGGCACAGTATTGTATGTCTTACAGTTAGCAAACACTTGCCTTGAAGAGTGTGACTCAATACTTTTCCACAGGGTTCTGAGGGGCAGTTTTGTAGCTGCTTTTACATATAGGGCAAGTTCTAGGATAGCTAATTCCTTGGGCCACCACCAGACAGATTGTGCACATATACTTATTCCCAGTAAGGGCATGAAGGTTACTCTGCTCCCTCCAGAACTGCAACTGAGGAACTGCACTGAGAGAATGGACCAGCTCTGCATTAAGCCAGTGAGCAGAGGCTGGGGAAGGGCCACCCAGGTTGCCATGACAGCCTACAAATTTTGAGTGGCCTTTTTCTTGATTTGACACCTGCTCTGTTAATGCTGTTCTTTGTTTTCTAGAGCTTTGATAAAGATGTTTCTGCCATTTCTTGATGGTTGTTCAAAGTGTCTTTGAGGGACAGGGCCTTGAAGTGTCTCACTCGTCATCTTGATCAGGGTGGAGCTCTTAGTTTGACTTTTCTTAGCCATTTAAAAATGTAAAAGCCCTTCTTAACTTGCAAGCCATACAAAAACAAGCAGTGGGCCATGGTGTGCTCCTAGGCTTATGTATGAAATCAGTCTCCAGGTAGCAAGACAGTTAAGTAGGTTAATCTGGTTTATTATGACATCCCAGGAGAGCTGCACTTGGAATAAATTTTAGCTAGAAAGTGAGGAAGTCTTTGATGTTTTTAGATGATGCCACAAATAGAAACAAATACAAAATTTTATATAGATAGAAGCTATTTTTATCTGAAATCAGTTGGGACACTAATCTCAAATAAAACATGTAGACGGTATCATTTGTACACTGATACTGTATGTCATGCTGGGTGAAAAAAATTTAATGTTGTGTGATCAAATTTGTGAAACAAAAATTTAGAGTTTCTTTTGAGTTTTTTGGTTTGTTTGTTTTGTTTTTCCTAAATACCTAATTAGGAGGAATGTGGTATTTGGCTTTGCCAGATTTTGTAAATATTCCACTATGCCTATACAATTCTTTGTGTTAGCAAGAATATGAAAGTTGGGAAAGTCTGGGTCTTCTAAATCCATAAGCAATATCTCCATTAGTGCCTGATAACTGTAGAATTTATTTTCAGGGCATTTTTGCAGGGAGAAAAACAAAGACAAATTAAAAGAAAAAAGAAAATCAGAAGGAGGGTGGTAGACAGTAGCAATATGGTGTGGGTGTAGACAAATCCTCGTGATTCATGGAAGAGTTAGGGCTCACAGATTAACTCTGTCGTGAGAAAATGTTTCATTTCTTGTAGAATAGTTCTTATCAACCAGCTTCAGATCAGACGATTACAAAAATTAGCATGAAATTTCACCTACTTAAGAATCAGGCAGTTCAAAATATACAATACTAAATGTGAACACTGATCTCACGGTTGCTGTTATTGTTGTTGTTGTTTTATAAATATCACCAGGCACACATCTGGGGTTTTAGTGCTTGCCACAATGCGGTTTTCTGGTTGACATATAGCTAAGAAACGCGTATATTAACACCCAGGCTATAGAGCCAAGCACATTTTAGTGCCGGCTACAGCTGAAAGAATATGTTTCCATTCCTTGTCCATCTGTTCTTGGCAACATAAATTTAAACTAGAAACACAGAATTAGTTTCATAAGAAATAAGTCTAAATAGGGTTTGGTATAGCAAGATGAGTGCTCTAAGTTATTATGACTTGTTAACATTTGATTTTATAGCTAGAAGGTGGTTTTTACTTGGAACAACCTCATGCTATGGCTATACTTAAAGTTAAGAAAATGATAGGTTTTTATCAGTTCAATTAAAAAAATATATATGTTGCCCCAGTCACACATTCTGTTTTAAGGGATTACATTATACTTGTCGATGATTCTGGGCCTAACTTTGAGATTTCAAAGTGATATTCGGCACACGCTTGAATTACACTGAAAAGGAAACATTTATATCTCTGAACTTCATGCTAAAATGGAGTCATTAGAGGGGAATGAGGTTTTTTGTACAAAATGGATTCCATACAAAACACATTTGCTCATTTTACTGAGTCCTACCACAGTTATGACCAGCTATTACATGGTTATATTGCAGAATCACCACACCCTCCCATTCTATGCCACCCCTCCTGTTTTTTTCTGCTTCTACAATATTATTGAACTATTGACTGACATTTGAAAATATATGGAAATACGTGGAAATATGAAAATAGTAAAGGATTGTATACATGTGCCTAGACTTTCCACCCTCCAAATCAAGTGCCAGAAACTCTGAGCTAAGTCTGTAAGCAGATGGGCTCTCGCTGTGTCTCCAGGTTGGGCTCTCTGGGATTCTGCTAACGTGAGTGCAAGCCCTCTGCTCTCTGGCTGAGAGAAAAGCTGCAGTTTGGAAAAACACGTTGGAGCTCACAAGTACAACCATTATCCCATTGTAAGAGACTTTTCTATATATATTTTTAAAGTCTCTCTTTTCATATGGCTGATTTATCAAATATAGTGTAGTGGCTCAATATTTACTCTGTCACCTATTAGGTATGTGAATGTGAGTAACTTAGTTAACTTCTCTAATTTTCAGCTCCTTTATCTGTGAACAGAGATAATAATATTGTCTTAAATGAGTTTTGAGGATAAGCAAATGAGATAATATATAGAAAACAATTAGTCCAGTTAGGAGCACATGATAAACACTCAACGAGTGACATTCATTACTATTACCTCCCTTTCTACTGTTTCCTGTTTCTTTTTTAAAAGGAAAGATTGAATTGTGCTAATTATCTAGTCTACTCCCAAATAGCATTTTGGTAGCATATTCTTGACATCAGAAAAACATTTCAAGAAACTAATATTGTTTCTTGAACTTCTGCACAAAGTTACCTATGACTCTAAGTCACTCAGTGATTTATGGTTCAGTTTCCTTATCTATAAAATGATAAGCTTCAATGTGATGATCTCAAAAGGTCCCTAGTTCCAGTAATTTAACAAAATCTTGTTTGACAGCATATCCTCATACTTTATTTATAGTGTTGAAATGCATATTTGCTGCCAAACTGTCTGATGTGGGATGTATAAATGTTTCATATATACATGTGGAATAACATTAAGTTTGTTGATGTTAAAAACTACTGGTATTTTTTTTGGCATTATTTGGCTCAGAATCTGTTCTTCAAATTTTGTTTTAGAATAAGCTGACAGCAAATTGTTTTCCATAGAACCTCAAGGTTTAGTTAAACTGAGAGTTTCAAAAGGAATGACGTCTTTCCATTACTTTTGCTTTCCGAAACAGAGAAGCTTTCTTTTTGAAGAGAATTTTGTTTTTTATCTCATTAATAGCTAGCAGTATTAAATTATGGGCATATGTATAAGCACTAACCTACAAGGCATCTATTTTCTTTTAGATCTGAGTGACCAGCTGGTGGAGGTGGTTGGCCTAGAAGGAGCCATGGAGATGGGGCAGATATACACAGGACTGAAAAGTGCTGGACGGCGGTTGGCTCAATGCTCCTCTGTGGTCATCAGGTAATTCTTTGTCTATAGTTGAGAAAGAGTTAACCCAGCATAACTACAAACTAATTAAAGTATGAAGGACTCTGATAGTGACCTTTGTCTTATTGTGCTTTCAATGATCAATGATTAATACTAACACATTTAAAGACGTTAAAAGATGGCAGATTTTACAAATTATTGTTAGCTATTTCTTATAGGGTTCTTTGAATTCCAATTCTCTCTTGTTGGCTATCATCGATACAGCAATTCGCACGAACAAATTTCATCCCATTAAGCTGGTTCATATTCAGCTTTGTTGACTGCAACACTGAAGTATCCACTGGGCAATTTACTCAATGGAAACATCAGTGAGGCACCGTTGACTTATATTCTTTCCTGGAATTATGTGCAATATTATTTCTGTAAAATTAAATAATGGATAATTTTAAAGGTAAGATTTTATATGAGGCTTCAACTTAAACCTTACAAGAAACTTTTTCCAAAATTTCTGTAGGAAAAAAGTTCTGTTTGGACCAAAGGGTAGCACAAAGTCTGTGCTACCAGGGATCATAGCACAGACTTTGTTGTCAGGAAGTTACTTATATGAACATGGGACATTAAACATCTTTTCTTCAGGTTTGCATTGTAGGAGCATGAAAGGAAGGAGGGTCTTTTGGCCATAGGAATTTTGATTGTGTCTTTAAGCACAGATTCTGATATATTTCTTTTGGCATAGAGAAGCTTCATTTATATCTCCACATGTATGGGGAAGCTCTTAATACTCCTATGACCAATGTACCTTTCAGGGTATTCATTCATAGACGACAGTTGGTACCCTTTCAGGAAAAGAACTCTAGAGCCCAGCTACTATTATTTTTGCGTCCTCTGCTCTAGTCATCTTCTATTTTTACATATAATCTCTTATTTATTTAAGTGTTAAAAATGAAATATTTTTCTCCAGGACTAGCAAGTCTCTTCCAATGCAGATTGATGGAGAACCATGGATGCAGACCCCATGCACAGTAAGTACAGAATAGCTGAAACGCTATGTCACTTTCGTTTTTGCGTTCTAGATATCATACACCCTAAAACTAAATAATTGCAAGATTGGATATACTTGGTCAAATAAATTTGAAATGATACTCTTGGATCATCTAATCTTTTTCCTTGACCTCTTTAGGATCTATCACCAAACACCTTTTTTTTTTGTCTTATCAATGTGACAGAGCCATTGTATTCAGGTTTTAGTCATTATATACCCTTGACAATGATTTAACTCCTTGTAGATGTTTCTGTTAGCCTAAGTAGATCCTGAACCTTTGTTATCATAGATCAAGTTAAAAGCCTGAAACTATAAAATTAGTGAAGAAGTTTTTCTTAAACTTTGTCATACTTATTTCAGAACATCTAATGCGAAAATTATTTATGGGACCTTCAGAACTAAAGTGTCCCTGGCTTAATACTTGTCTGTTCTTTTTAGAATTTGAAGGCTTCCTTCTCTATAGAAAATCTCCCTCTACATTTTCTACCATAGTTGTTTTCTACATAATGACATATTATTTGTTAAGTCAGACATTTTGACAAAATACAATTTCAATTGCCATTTGTATAGCGAATATTTAATCACATGTCAAATATATGAGAGACGCTAAGCACTGGGTATAATGTAGTGAACATGATCAACAATATAATTGTCTTTAAGAAACTTACATTTTGATAGTAGGAAACAAAATTAAATAGATAATTAAATATATAATAAACATTAAAAGTTTTAAGAAAAATAAGGTAATGTGATGAATTGGGTGAAGTGAAGACGGTATTATTTTAAATAAGAAGATATGTGGAGGTCTATTTAAAAGGACATACCCCAAAGCTCTCTGTATTAAAAGAACAGTATGAACAATGTGGCCAAAGTTTCTTGAGTTAGGGCAAGTAGTAAGAGGTAAGGTAGGAAAGGTGGACAGAGAACAAATCAAGTAGAACAAATGATGGGAAAAAGTTAGCATTGATTTTAAGTGTAATAGGAAGTTGTTGAAATCTTTCATACACCATCTGATTACATTTTTAAAGCTCAGCCTGGCTGATAAATAAAGGATTGTATGAGCCAGGGTCTATCTCAATAATCTGGGATTGTGCAAGGATGATAGCCGTGCAGGAGAAGGGAAGTGGCTAGATTTGAGCTACCTACTGGAGACAAAACAGAAATTGGTAATGCCATCCCTTGAAGTGGGGACAAAAGAAAGGAATGAATCTGGTTTGACTCCTAACTGTGAATGATGGTGCTTTTCACCGAGATAATTAAAGCTAGGATATATAATTTTTTTCTTTATTAGAGAAGTTGTGGGTTTTCAGAACAAAAATACAGGATTCGTATATACCACCCTATTATTGCATTAGTGTGGAACATTTGTTACAATTGATAATAACACACTTTTATAATAGTACTATTAGCTATTAGCTACAGTCCATGGTTTAACTGGCATCTTCTTTTCACCTACCTAAACCCTGAGTTTGTAAAATCTACTATGTTTGTAATCAGAAACTTACCTAAAAAATTCTAGACTCGGTCCTCGGTCTTCTGCTATCTCTGTACTTGGCTACAAATGTTCTTTTTTTAAAAAGTCCTTTCCTCCTTTCACTATCATGTATATACATGCATTTATCCTTTGTTCTTCATTCTCCAAATGACAGCTTCTAAATTCACATCTATATTCACATGGATGTTAAAGGTGGAGGGGGGTAGTGCTGGAGGTGATGACGGGCGTGATGGTAGTGGTGGAAATGTTAGCAATGGCAGTCATGATAAGGCAGCAGGACTAGTAGTGGTGCTGTTGGGAAGGGGTTGACAGTAGATGTGATAATGGTGGAGCTGGTGTTAGAGGTGAAGGCAGTCGTCATAGTGCTGGCGGTGGTAGCTGTGATGATACAGGATGTAGTGGTGGTGGCAGTGGTAGTTGTATTCTTATGTTTAATAACAGATCAACTTCCATCAGGCTTGGTTACAAGAGATAAGTAAAAACACAATGCCTTCTATAAGTACCCTTTGTATCTTTTGACTTTTCTCAGAGAGAGGGGAAGTTTAATTCCTGTGCCATGTTTTGAATCAAGAAGCAGTAGGTGCCATGGTAATACTGGACATTCATTGAGTTCTTAATATGTGCCACATCCAGTGTGGGAGACACTTGATCTGTAATTTTCACAATGACCCTATGATTTTCCTCAATTTGTGGATGAAACAACCGAGGCAAAGATTACATAGTTTGCCTAACTCTAAACAGCTAGTAAATGGTAGACTAGAAACTGAAACCCAGGCCGCCTGGCTCCAGAGTCTGTACACTTCATCACTACTCTCCACCATGGATTGCAGAACAAAAAGGCTCCAGTGGGTGCTGGTTATCACCCTCCACAATGTGACGTTTTGCAAATAGTTTACTGCTTTTCTCTGGCCTTAAAAAAATCTGTGTCTGTTGAAATTTAATTAGTTGGTTTTGAATAAGTTTAGCTTACTTCACACAAACATTTTTAACAATACCTTTAAATTATTCTTCCAATTACACCTATTAATTATGATCTACCAATTGTTAAATTAATAATTTTACATAATTTATAATAAATTTTCTACTTCTAAATTCACATATTCATTTAAAACATTTATTGCAGCCTACCCCGGGCCAAGAACTACTAGACTATGGCTTGTTGTTATTTCAAATTCTGGCATACTCCACTTTTCCTAGAACCACGTGGAGTTCTAAACTTTAAATTTTACTTTAACTGAAGAAAATATTTAGTATTCATAACATGGGTATGGATTAACGATAGAGTGTTCTTTGTTTCAATCGAATAACAGTGTTTTTCTTACAGAACATAAGAATTGGTAGAGTGTTAAAATTCTCTGCTGAATTTAAATATCCTTAAACTGATATTCAATTTAGGAAAGAATTGCTCTAGATATAATTTTAAACCAAAGCAGAAGCTCTTAAAGTTTTTCTTTATGTGGAATATATATAATGAAAAGACAGGCGATAAATTCATTTTGATTCTTTAGTCAATCAATACTATTATTTAAATCAAGGTAATATTTATATTACCAATCCTAAGAATTTGAATATCAGGAAAAGCAAAAACTAAAGAGCTTAAAACTGACTCTTCATATATATACTTTGTAATTATTTATGAACAAACTTTTAAATTTTCTCCCTATAAATCAGCCAACAAAAATTCGTTAAGTACCCTTGTGTTCATGGTCTTGTGATAGTCACTGAATTGTCAGAATATGGACTTTTAGTTATGTAGCTATTGGGCATGTTAATAAGCATCTCAAGTTAAAAAGAATATTAATTCTAGGAGAACTTATATTAAAATAGTTCTAGATGGGCCTCTCTTTAAGCTAGCCCCAGCAACCGACTATTTTCCCTTCTCTGCCTTCTTCCTCCCCCCAACCTTCCTCCTGTGTACATAGAACATACTGACTCTGATGGCAATAGTTCCTATAATGAAAGAAGAGCAGGTGGGGGTATGTAGAGTGAATGGAATGGTAGGCTATGGGAGGACATGGATTAAGTCAGATTTCATTTTATATCTGAACACCCATCCTTCACTCCCACTTCCTCCCATACATCGTTCCTTGTTAAGTGATGGGTGCCCAATAAAGTTTTGTAAGTGACGAGTGACCATACAAAGCCTCAGG
>PVKH010027525.1:0-12999 GCA_004027955.1 Chaetophractus vellerosus | reverse complement strand
AGACATTGAAACAAGCATTCAACTATTAAAAACAATTACTTGTCAAACCTTTGTTAAGACTAGCTATATTATTTTACTGCAATTACCTAGAATTGTTTTCAGATTATCTCCCTTAGAAGTGCCACTAAGAGGAAGGGGAAGGGTGGAAAGATAAAAAGCTGGGGGATGAAGGGAATGGTGACATTCTGAGCCCTGCCCAAACACTCTAGCCTCTTCAAATTATCTGTTTTACACAATAAGGATCTGAATACATTTTGGGGGTGGGGATGTCGAAAGGTGCTGTTCTGAGTAACAGGAGAAAAAATATAAAACACAAATGCCCAGGCACTGATGTTGATCCCTAAATACACTATTTATGAAGCTACATTAGGGTTGCATGAGATGTATAACATCAGGCAGGTATTTACAATGCCTGGTAGTTTTGATAGAAACAAAGGCTCAAGAACACAGAATATCTGACTTCCCTGACATTGTATCAGATATGTACAAACTTTATGAACCACATCACAATATTTGCAGTTATGTACAAATATTATTTGCTTATTTTTTCTTGGCATCAAATTCACGTTATTTTTACCTAGCCTCAAAGCTGTAACATTTGTGAAATCATAGATTTGATGTGACAGTTATATTTTTCCAATACTTATGAAAATATATGTATTTCCGGTAAGACAGAGGATTAGGGAGGCGTAGGTATCACTTCTCTCCCAGAAAAAATTAGATAGGACAGGTGGAGATGGTCTGAAAGACTGCTCTGGGGCTCAGGACACCAGGGGAAAGCGAGACACCACCCAGAATGGGGGGGGGGGGCAAAGGAAATGAGTCTCGGCTGACTGAAAAATTCCATGAGTAGAGCTGCAAAAGCACCAGTGGGCCCCTTTCCTCCCACCTACGGAGCAAATAGCAGTCTGGGAACTGTAGCGGCTGAGGATTGAGGGGGTTTCAAGGGTCCTCTTCCCCAAGAAAGGGGAGAGGGAGGGACACAGCCTACAGCAAATTCAGTTTTTGGCCTGAGAACTTGGTCTCCTGCAGTGGAGAGGTCCAACACTTCCAGGACAGGTGGAGCTATAACATAGATTGCCCAGAGAACTAAAGATAATTTGCCTTCTCAAACATTCTCCTTACTGCCCCAGGCTGGCTGCTGAAGAGGTGGAGGGAGGGTATGGTGAGACAAGGGTGGAGAACAGCCTCTGAGAAAGTCTGTTTATAAGGCTTGGCCAGCCCTAAGGACATTGCTTCTGTACTGCCCACTGCCTGAGGAGTTACATTGAATGCATTCTCCCCCTAGCACCTAGGGTTTGAGCTGAGAGGTCTGCCAAAGAGCACCATCTGCTGGCCATACCAGAAAAGTGCACAAAAAAGGAAAAATAATAAAAGAGGCAAGCAGGTGCCTTTATGGCCACGTTCTCGAAGGCCCTTGGAAACTGGTCTGCACCCTATTACTGAGTCCTTAGCTCTGGTTTGAGCAGTTAAACAGGGACAATCCTAAATATCTAGAACAGGTTGAACCAAGAGTCAGAGAACAGGGATAGCACACAGCTACTTAACAGTAAATTCCTAGGCAAGAGAGAGAAACTGAACATCAGAGTAAACTCACATCAGAATCAGATGCCTAGACATCAGCAAAAAACATTACAAACCATACAAAGAAAAAGAAGGATATGACTCAAGCAAATGAACAAATCAAAGCTCCAAATGAGACACAGGACTTGAAACAGCTAATTACCGAGGTTTACAAAAATCTCCTAAATCATATCATGGAGATGAAGAACAGCATGGTTGAAGAAGTAGAAGACATTAAGAAGGCTCTCTCTGCCTAGAGGACCCCACACCAAATCTTGGTGCGTATTTCCATCCTTCTGTCCCATTTCTCAGCAAGCTCTGTTCTTTTCCCCCATTTCCCAATAATTTTTTTTTTACTGGCCTAACTAAAGACATTAAGACAACATTGGGTGAGCACAAAGAAAATTCTGAAATCTTGGATAGAAAAATAAAGAGCTTATGGGAATGAAAGACACAATCAGTGAGAATGAAAATACGACAGAGGCACACAATAGCAGATTTGAAATCATGGGAAAAAGAATCAGTGACATAGAGAAAAGAACAACTGAAATTGAAGAGAAAGAAGAACAGAGTGAGAAAAGAATGGGAAAAATTAAGCAGAGGCTCAAAAATTTGAATGATAACATGAAGCACAACAACATAGGTGTTACGTTCTTTGAGAAAAATCAGTAAAATTGACAAACCCTTAACAAGACTAACAAAGAAAAAAAGAGAGAAGATGTAAATAAATAAAATCAAGAATGGAAAGGGGACATTATGACTGACCCCACAGAAATAAAAAGGATCATATGAGGATATTATGAGAAACTGTATGCCAGCAAATTAGACAACCTAGATGAAATGGGAAAATTCCTAGAAATGCACAAACTACACTGACTCTACAAGAAGTACAGGAACTCAAAAACCCAATCACAAGCAAAGAGTTTGAATCAGTCATCAAAAATCCTCCAAGAAAGAAAAAGTCCAGGACCAGGTGGCTTCACAGGTGAATACTACCAAGCATTACGAGAAGAATACCAATCCTTTTTAAATGCTCCCAAAAATCTGAAAAGGAGGGAAAATTACCCAACACATTTCATGAAACCAACATCATCCTAATACCAAAGCCAGATAAAGACACTACAAGAAAAGAAAATTACAGACCAAAAGAATGAAAGAGGACCCCTATCTCACTCCCTGTACAAGAACCAACTCAAAATGGATCAAAGAACTAAATATAAAAGCCAGGACCATGAAACTACTAAAAGAAAATATAGGGAAACATCTTCAAGACCTTGTAGTAAGTGGTGGTTTCTTGGATCTTACACCCAAAGCACGTGCAATGAAAGAAAAAATAGTTAAATGGGACCTCCTCAAAATTAAACACTTTTCTACCTCCCAGGACTTTGTCAAATGGGTGAGAAGGCAGCTGACTCAATATGAGAAAATATTTGGAATTCACATGTCAGATAAGGGTTTAATGTCTAGGATAAAGATAAAGAGATGTTACAACTCAACAATAAAAAGACAAACAACCCAATTTAAAAATGGGCAAAAGACCTGAATAGACATTTATCCAAAGAAGAAATACAAATGGCAAAAAAACACATGAAAAAATGCTCGACATCACTCACGCTTAGGGAAATGCAAATCAAAACTACAATGAGATGTCATTTCACACCAATCAGAATGGCCACTATTAAAAAGACAGAGAACTATAAGTGTTGGAGAGGATATGGAAAGATAGGAACATTTATTCACTCTTGGTGGGAATGCAGAATGGTACAGCCACTGTGGAAAACTGTTTGGCAGTTCCTAAAGAAGCTTAATATAGACTTGTCATGTGACCTTGCAATACCACTACTGAGTATATACACAAAAGAACTAAGAGTGGTACCATGAACAGACATCTGCACACCAATGTTCATAGAGGCATTATCCACAACTGCCAAAAGTTGGAAACAATTTGGGTGTCCATCAACTGATGAACAGATAAACAAACTGTGGCACATTCACATGACGTAATATTATGCAGCTGTAAGAAGAAATGAAGTCGTAAAGCATATGACAACATGGATGAACCTGGAGGACATTATGTTGAGCGAAGCAAGCCAAACAGAAAAGGACAAATACTGTATGATTGCGTAACTATGAACCAAATATATTGTGTAACATATTGTATGACACACACAAAAATGAATATGTATCCAGTACATTTAATTGAGAAATGTAAAAAACCAAAAACAACAATTATACATCACAATCAAGTGGGTTTTATTTCTGGTATGCATGGGTGGTTCAACATAAGAAAATCAATTAATGTAATATACCACATTAACAAATCGAAGGGAAAAAAATACGATAGTCTCGATTAACGCAGAAAAGGCATTTGACAAAATACAGTATCCTTTCTTGATCAGAATGCTTCAAAAGATTGGCATAAAAGGAAAAGTTCCTCCACATAGTGAAGGGCATATATGAAAATTGCATAGCTAACATCATACTCAATGGGTAAAGGTTGAAAGCTTTCCCTCTAAAATCAGGAACAAGAGAAGGATACCCAGTCACCACGGTTATTCAACATTGTGCCAGAAGTTCTAGCTAGAGAAATTAGGCAAGAAAAAGACATAAAGTCATGCAGATTGAAAAGAGGAAGTAAAGCTCTCACTATTCGCAGATGACACGATTCTATATTTAGAAAATTCCGAGATATCTACAACAAAGCTTCTTGAACTAATAAATGAGTTCAGCAAAGTGGCAGGATACAAGATCAACACGCAAAAACCAGGAGCGTTTCAATATACTAATAATGAGCAAGCTGAGGAAGCTATTAAGAAAAAAAATCCATTTACAATAGCAACAAAAAGGCTCAAATATCTAGGAATTAATTTAATCAGGAATGTAAAGGATCTGTATTCAGACAACTACAAAACACTGCTAAATGAAATAAAAGAAGACCTAAACAAATGGAAGGACATTCAGTGTTCAAGGACTTGAAGATTAAACATCGTGAAGATGTCAATTCAACCCAAATTGATTTACAGATTCAATGCAATACCAATCAAATTTCCAACAGCCTAGTTTACAGAAATAGAAAAGTCAATTACCACATCTATATGGAAGGGAAAGGGGGCCCCCAAATAGCCAAAATATCCTAAAAGAAGAAGAGTGAAGTCGGAGGACTCATGCTCCCTGACCTTGAAGTGCATTATAAAGCTACAGTGGTCAAAACAGCACAGTTTTGGCATAAAGATAGACACTTAGATCAATGGAATTAAATTAAGAGTTCAGAAATAGATCCTCACTGCTATGCTAAACTGATTTTCAATAAGCCCACCAAATCCACGTTTCTGAGACAAAACAGTCTCTCCAATAAATGGTGCTGGGAGAACTGGACATCCAAAAGAATGAAAGAGGACACCTATCTCACTCCTTATACAACAATCAACTCAAAATGGATCAAAGACCTAATCATAAACGTCAAGACCATTAAATCCTAGAAGATAACGTAGGGAAACATCTACAAGACCTTGTAGTAGGTGGGAGTCTCTTAAATCTTACCCAAACCATGAGCAACAAAAGAAAAAAATAGATAAATGGGACCTCCTCAAAATTAAACACTTCTGCACCTCAAAGAACTTTGTGAAGAGGTTAAAAAGGTAGCCTACTCAATGGGAGAAAATATTTGGAAATCACACATCCAACAAGGGTCTAATATTCATGATCTATAAATAGATGCTATAACTCAACAATAAAAAGACAAATGACCCAATTAAAAAAACAGGCAAAAGACCTGAATAGACATTTTTCTAAGGAAGAAATACAAATGGTGAAAAAACACATGAAAAAATGCCCAGCATCACTGGCTATTAGGGAAATGCAAATCAAAGCTACAAATGAAATATTTCACAACTACTAGAATGGCCACTATTAACAAAACAAGTATCTAGGCCATTTTGTATGATCATGTATCATTCAGGAACTGTAAAGATGAGAGGGTTGTCTATGGCCTGAACTGTGATCTATGTCTGATGGCAAAGCCCCAAAATGTGCGTAACTATTAGAGGCGTTATGCCACACTTAGGGATGTGCATGTGGAGGGTTGTGGGAGGGGTGGGGAGTGGCATATGGGTACTCCTGGAATCTCTGGTAACATTCATGTAATCAATGTATCCTAAAAATGTATATAGATATATAAAAAATAAAAAAAAAATAAATAAATAAAAAACAAGTATCGGAGAGGATGTGGAAAGATAGGAATACTTATTCACTGCTGGTAGGAATTTAGAATGGTACAGCGCCTGTGGAAGTCTTGGGTTCCTAAAGAAGTTAGATATAGATCTACCATGTGACCCAGACTGAGAGCAGTGACACGAACAGCCATCTGCACACTGATGTTCATACCAACATTATTCACAATTGCCAAAAGATGGAAACAACCCAGGTGTCCAAACTGACGAATGGATAAACTGTGGTGTATACTCATGATGATGGAATATTATACAGCTGGAGGAAGAAATGAAGTCATATAGCACATGACAACATGGATGAACCTTGAAGACATTATGTTGCATGAAGCAAGCCAGGCACAAAAGGACAGATATTGTATGACTTCGCTATTATGAACTAAATATAATGAGCAAACTCATGCAGTTAATAGCTAGAATATAAGTCACCAGAGAAAAGAATTTGGTAAGACAATGGAAAGTTGAGCTTTAATCTGTGCAGAATTGGTAAAAAGTTGTTTGTAAATGCTTGGAAATGAATAGAAATGGTGAAAGCACATCATAGGATTTGTAATTAGTAGTCCTAACATTTGGGTATGATAGTAGGCTTTTTTGTTGGTTTTTTTTTTGGAGTAATGAAAATGTTCTAAGGTTGATTAAAATGATGAATGCACAGCTTGCTGATTATACCAAATGCCATTGATGGTACACTTTAGATAAAGTGTATGATCTATGAACAAAAAATAATAGGGTGGGTTGAGGGAAAAATTACTCCAAATATAAGATATGGACTATAGTTAGTAGTAACACTTTGAGGATGCTCTTTCATAATTTGTTACAAATGTTACACAAAAATGCAAGGTATTTGTGGTGGGGTGATGTATAGGAGCCCTGTATGATGTTAAGCAAGTTTGTTTTGTAAGTTCATAACTTTTACTATACACTTATTGTTTATGTAGGTTCATGTATGATGATATACTTCAATAAATTGTTTCTAAAATTAAAAAAAAAAAGGTGATACAAAGAAAAATTACAACTAATGTAACTTATGGACAATCGTTAACAGTAATATTGTAATATCCATGTAGCAATGGCAAAGAAGATACCGTATCAATTCTAAGATACAACCATAGGGGGTAAAAGGGGATATGGGATTTTTCCTTTTGGAGTAATGAAAACATTCTAATATTCACTGAGATGATGACAGCACAACTCTGTGATGAAAATGAGAGCTACTGAATGTATTCTTTGAATGGACTGTACAAAACAAGGGTTGTAAAACACAGGAAATCCAGTGGTGGAAGATGGACTGTGGTTAACAGTACAAATATCAGCGTGTTCTCTCATGAAATATAACAAATATATAATACTAATACAGGGTCTTAATTGGGTGGGTTGGGGGGAAAATACACCAAATGTAACATATGGATTATAGTTAATAATGTTTTGACGATGCTATTTCATAGTTTGTAATAATAGTTTCACAACAATGCAAGGTGTTGGTGACGGGGTGATGTATGATTATATGCATGTTTGTTTTGTAAGTTCACAACTTTTTCTTATTGTTTATATATGTTTATGTATGCATGAAATACTTCAATAAAATCTTATTTTTAAAAAAAGAATATAAGCTATAAAATATTCATCTGTATTCCACCCAAAATCATTTTTGTACCATGAACAATATGCATTCTACAATTTGGGAAACATTGTTATATATATAATAGTTTCAAGAAATGGTTAAAAGCAAAAAGTAAATCTGAGTCAAACTTTTTCTATTGTTAGGGGACACTTGGGTGATTTTATGAAAACAACTTAATAAAAGCAAGTTTTAATTTTGCAGTCAATAAACATTTTTAGTTTTGTAAAAAGCACAATTTTGAAAAGTTATGTAAGTACTGCTACTCTTCTTGAATACATATCAATATATACCTTTAGGAAATTAAGTACACTAAAATAAACATGCTTCTAAAAGCCATTCAGAAGCCATTCAAATGACTATTAATAATTGAGTTTTCTCCACATAATAACTCTGAATATGAATCTATTAGGTTTTAAAATATCTGAATTTTATATCATATTTGATAACCCACTTGAAATAATTTTCAGAAAATCAATTCAAATATGCAAATGACTTCATTCGATTATCATCTATTTTGTACCTCTTATATTTCAGGCATTATGTCAGATTCCGAGATACAATGGTGAATGAGTCAGTATCCCAGATCTCCAAAAGCTAACCTACAGTCTAGTGGCAGATACAGATAATAAGGAACTATAATAGAGTTTTACAAGAGGATACAGGATGAAACTGACTCTTTTTGATATATTTACTTAGCCCACAATACCTCCTTTACCACCCTCATTTCACAACACATACGCTTGCTTTCCCTGGGAACTGTCACCTCTGTGATTCACAGAAGTGGACCTCCAGCAAATATGTCCTTATTATGTGATCCTAGACCCCCCTATTTTTTGGAAATTGAAACTGGTATTGAGGTACTGTATAGTAAGCTGGCCTGTGTATATGGCTAGAACTATATAACACAAACTTTGGGGCTCTAGGTCAGCCATATTGTAATATGTGAAGCAGTTAAAGCAGACTGCAGGTAGAGCTGAATGAAACAGTCATGTAGAAAGTCTGGAGAATCCTAATGTATTCCAGTTTCTAGTTCTAGTCTTTTCCTTAAGTCTAGCTCCTCTCTTGGACTTGGTTTCTATGAAACATCCCTATATCCTCCCAGTAAATTCTCCTTCCTTGCTTAAGTTAGTTCAAGGTGGTTTATGTTACTTGCAGCCAAAGAATCTTAACTACTTGAATTTTGACTTATATGTAGCTGTTGCTATCTCCCTCTTTATTCTCCTCTACATAGTTTATATAATGCATAGGTCCAGAAAAAGAATATAGAAATATACCTTCCTTTATTCTCCCTTAATTTTTTATTCTCCACCCTCTAATCTCCTTCTATTAGTCCCACAAATCTGTCATCAATCCACCTTCACTCCTATACTTCTGACATTTAAATATCCCCATTCAACATTTCTAAAACTAGTTCAATCTCAGTAAGGGTTTAGACTGAACTCATCCTCTCTACTCTGCTTCTCTAACATGCCTCCTCCTGTTTAATGCTACCACCATTCCCCTTGCCAACCAGGCTTAAAATCCTGGAGTGAACTTTTTATTTCTTCTTTAAATTTTTTATCTTGGAATAATTTTAGATTTATAAAAAGATAACAGAGTTCCCAGATACTCCTCACCCATTTACCATAGTACAGTCATCAAAAATCAAGAAACCAACATTGGTACATTACTACTAACCAAACTCTAAACTTTGAATTTGACCAGTTTTCTCACTAACGTCCTTTTTCTGTTCTAGGATCCAAACCAGGATACCACACTGCACTTAGCTGGAGTAACTTCTGAGTCTCTCTCTCCCTCAACTGCCACATCCAATCAGTTATCAAATCCTATCATCACCACCCTATATTCTAGGCACCTTGCTAGATACTGGAGATACAAAGATATTCTTGAAGATCTCATAGTCTGGTGGTGAGCAACTTGTAAACAAATACATGTCATTTATATTATTAATTGAATTTTTTTTTTAAAAAAAAGCCTTCAGTATTGCTTACCAAATAGATGTTACTTTGTGAAGGATGTAATTAAGAGCCTATGTTATGGGAAGTGGATGTGGCTCAAGCAATGGGCTCCTGTCTACCATATGGGAGGTCCTGGGTTTGTTTCCCAGGGCCTCCCGATGAAGGTAAGCTGGCCCGCATGGAGAGCTGGTGCAACAAAAAGAGACAAAGAGGAGAGACACAACAAAAACCAGAGGGCTGAGGTGGCTCAAGCAATTGAGTGCCTCTCTCGTACATTGGAGGTCCCAGGATTGGTTCCTGGTGCCTCCTAAATAGAAGACGAGAAGAAAAGACAAGCAGACACAGTGAGCACAAAAACAACAAGGGGTGTGGGGGAATAAATAAATAAAATAAATCTTAAAAAAAAAAAAGAGCCTATGTTATGATGCCAGATCATCTGAATTTCATTACAGAATCAGCCACTTTTTAGGAGTATAACCTTGGACAAACAACTTGACCTTTCTATGCTTCAGTTTCCTCATTTATAAAAGTACAATAACAATTACACCTAATTCAAAGGGCTGTTGTTCTATGGATCAAGTAGGTCATTCATAGGTTAAACACTTACAATAGTGCCTGGCACATGGTAAATGCTTAATAAATGTTAGCTATTACGGCTATCATCATTTCTCCCTTTCCCCATCACACTATAATCCCTTTTGTATACTTCAAGCTCCCAGCCAAACTTTTTTTTTTTTAAGATTTTATTTATTTTATAACATATCTCCTCTTCCCCCACGCTGCGGCAACGCCGAGAGTGGTCACTGCGCAGGCGCGGCTTTCCCCGCTTGTGGGCGGCTTCTGCGTCCATTCACGGCTGGCTTTCAGTTCGCGGGTGGCTGGCTGCGCTCCATTCATGGGTGACTTGCCCTACCCGTGGCGGCTTTTGCCCTGTCCGTGGCAGCTTTTTGCCCTGCCCACGGCGGCTCTGGCCCACCCATGGCGGCTTGCCATTCTCAAGGCGGTCTGCCCGCTAGAAGAGGTCCCCGGGAACCGAACCCGGGGCCTCCCATGTGGTATGCCGGTGCCCTATCCACTGGGCTATCGAGTCGGCCCCCCAGCCAAACTTGAAAACTCACAGAGCCCTGTGTTTTCCCACTGAACTCATGTTTTCTCTACTCAATATGTTCTCCCATCCCTAAACTCCACCTACTGAAATCCCACATACCCTTCCCGGCTCAGGCTCAATAATACTGCATACGTGAAACCTTCCCTGATCCCTCAAACCACAGAAAAAATTCTCTTATCTGGGGCTAGCCCGGGAAAAGTAGCAAAAAGAATATATTGAGTTAAGTGATTGTGTGTCTGTTTTCAGAATAAAATTACATAAAAACTTTTAAAAATTATACTCTGATCAACTTAGTTTTGGTTCAGTTTGTACTATACACCAATTTCAATGTAAAAATTTTATAAACAATTCCTACAAATTAAATAAAATGAAATTACCTGTGCTCACAGCAATGCTTACACTTTTTCTCATGTGCAAGCCAGGGGAAGATTGTGCTTCCATAGAAACCAACTCCATTTGTCTTGCAGCTTGTACTGTGTCTTCAACAGTGGTTGATTTAGAGGAACAGGTCTGCAGAGACTGGGCTTCCAATAAACGCTGAATCTGTGTCAATTAAAAATATACTTTAAACTGACAGTGAAATAAGCAACAAATTACAAAATCTCCCAGTTATAAATAAATAACTGACATTTAACCATGTTTTCTCACATTTCAACTAGATCACACCAGGAAACTTACTCAAAGATGAACATCATTATCATTGGTTATTAAGAGGCACTTGGTGCTAAGTGTAAATTTAAAAATAAAAACATGAAGGTGTTTATATTAGCACTAAAAAATTGGTACTCATACAGAAAAAAACCTGAACAGTTAACATTTCAAGCCAACATTTTATTCCTATTCAAAATCAAAAGCAAGATTGGAAATATACTCTGACCCTACATAACAAATATTGAACATTTCACAAAGGATTAGTATAGTATTAATGACAATAGCTTTCCATTTGTGAGACACTATGGAACTTTTATGTGTGATTTTCACAATCCAATGAAGAAGAAACTACTATTTAATATATATTATAGATAAGAAAACTTGAGGTACTGAAAAATTAAGTTACTTGCCAAGGCCACTTTAACAAGTAGCAAAGCTGAGATTCTAACACAGAGAGCCCTCCACCCCTTTTTAAAAACTAAGATACCATACAAATATACCATAAAATTCACCCCTTTCAAGCAGACAAATCAGTGATTTTTAGTATATTCACAAAGTTGTGCAACCATCACCACTATCTAATTCCAGGACATTTTCATCATCCCACTAAAAAACATGTACTCATTAGCTGTCACTCCCCATTCCCTCTCCACCCAGCCCCTGGCAACCACTAATCTACCCTGTTTTATGGATTTGACTACTCTGAACATTTCATATAAATGGAACCACATAATATGAGCCTTTTATCTGGCTTCTTTCATTAACCTAATGTTTTCAATGCTCATTCATGTTGTAGCATGTATCATGTATTCCATGCCTGGATAAACCGTATTTTGTTTATTCATTCATCAGCTGATGGACATTTGGGGTGTTTCCACTTTGTGGCTATTGTAAAAAGAGCTGCTATGAACATTCGTGCACAAGTTTTTCTGTGGTCATATGCTTTTTAAACTCCGGCTTTTCTCTCTCTAAAAAATGATATTGTATTCAACTCATTTCATTAATTTTGGTGAATTAACTTTATTACAAATAGGGGAAACAGTATTATCAATAAATTACTGGGAACTGGCTGTAGCTCAATTGGTAGGGCTCCGGTTAACCACACAGAACTGAACCCGGGGCCTCCTCGAGCAGGCAGACCACCTCAAGAAGGCAAGCTGCCGTGGGCAGGGCAAGCCGCCGCGAGCAGGGCAAGCCCCCGCGAGCAGGGCAAGCCGCCGCGCGGTGAGCTGACTCGGCGGGATGCCGCAGTGGGGGGAGACAAGCAGACACAGAAGAACGCAAAAATGAACACAGCAAGAACAAGCAGAAAGGGGGGGATATATAATAAAATAAAAATAATAAATAAATAAAAATAAATTACTAAGGTCAGTAGAAAAATTGCCTGCATTAACAATACAAAATAGCATGTGTATATATATATATAGGGGTTGTGAGCATATGCTTTGGAGTCCAGTGGACAGATGTTTAAATCCTACTCTGTTACCTTTTGGAAAGTTATTTAACCACAACAAACCTCAATATCACCCAAAACTAAGGTTGTTTTGAGAATTAAGAGATAAATAAAATAGTTGAAAATTGTTGAGGGCTTACTAAAATCCAGGCACCACACTGATCACTTTATATATATTAACACTTAATTCAACTCTCCATTTTAGAGTTAAGAAAACTGAGGTTTAGGGCCCGGCTAGATAGCTCAGTGGATAAAGAGCTCGCTGGGAAACCACATGGGAGGCCCTGGGTTCGGTTCCCGGGGACCTCTCCTAGCGGGCAGACCGCCTTGAGAATGGCAAGCCGCCATGGGCGGGCCGGAGCCGCCGTGGGCAGGGCAAAAAGCTGCCACGGACAGGCAAAAGCCGCCACGGGCAGGGC
>PVKH010027524.1:0-12999 GCA_004027955.1 Chaetophractus vellerosus | reverse complement strand
TTTTTTTTTTTTCAAAGAAGTCTCAGGTCACAGTAAAGTCACATACAGAATACAGGGGACTCCCATATACCCATCATCCTCCCTCTTTCCCCACTTCACATATCAATATATTTTTATATGTGGATGGTACATTTGTTACAACTGACATACAAATAGTGTAACATAGCTACTAACCATGGTCCATAGTTTACATTATGATTTACATTTTAGACCATACATTTTTATAACTTTTGATATTATTTAATATGGCCTGGGTCCATCATTGCAAGATCATGTTGAACACTTCCATTGCTCACTAAACAGCCCCTGTTCCATCTATTCTATTCCTCCCTCCCCTCCCTTTGAGGTCCATGGCAACCACCCGGCTTCACTCCTTGGATGACAAAATTCATAGTTACTTGCAACAACACTGAGGTCTTAACACACTGGTTTGTCCTCCCCTATTAGGAACTGCCCATGTTCTCAAGAGACTCCTGCCCCTCTGTTTAAGAACATATCAGTCCATGGGGCCAGCTGTAGCCCAGTTGGTAGGGTGCCAGTTTACCACTGGGAGGCCCCGGGTTCGTTCTCTGGGGCCTCCTTGAGCAGGCAGACCGCCTCGAGAGGGCAAGCCAACGTGGACGGGGCACGCTGCCGTGGGCAAGGGCGAGCCCCTGCGGGCAAAAAGGCAAGCCCCCATGGGCAAAGACAAGCCCCTGTGGGCAAAGGCAAGCTCCCGCGAGCAAGGGCGAGCCCCCGCGAGCAGGTGGGCCACCGCACTGGTGAGCTGACTCGGCCAGTCACCCCAGTGGGGGGAGACAAGCAGACACAGAGGAAGGCAAAAAAAAATGAACACAGCAGGAACAGGCGGGGGGGGGGATGTATAATAAATGGAAGAATAAATCTTTAAAAAAAAAAAAAAGAACATATCAGTTCTCCCTAGGATAGGAATCCAACTCCTTCCCGCTCATTATGTGGGTCTCCACCCACTGATACAACACGTTATGACAGAATGATCGCTCACACACTCTTTAGAAGCCTGCTCCAGGTGCACTGTGTCCTGAATGTCCCCACATTCAACACCCTAAAACAGCAACCTTTCCTTGTCATATTGCCATAAGAGCATTCCCAACTTTGTACTTTCAACCACATACCTGCCAATCCTCAGTGTTCACCTGGTCCCTCCCCCAACCTTCCTCCCAGTTCCATGGACCATCCAACCTACCCTCCCCAATCTACTCACCTGTCAAACCTGCATCACCCAACCCAATAGTGTCACTCCCCTACTGTCATATCCCTTCAATGCTCAACTACACACTTTCACCTTATCATAGATTACATCCATATGGGTGTTGGCTCACAACCTTCTTCTCCCTTTCTGTTTCCTGTAAACTTACCTTTCAGACAATAGCTCTCTGAGTCTGCTTGATTTGTTTAATTCATATCAGTGAGGTCATGTAATATTTGTCCTTCAGTGCCTGGCTTGCTGCACTCAACATACGGTCCTCAAGATTCATCTGTGTTAGCACTTTATTCCTTCTTACAGCTGAGTGATATTTCATTGTATGTGTGTACCAAATTTTGTTTATCCATCATAGCAGTTGGGCAGTTTGATGTAATTATGAATTCCAAAAATAAATATTGGATTATGCTTGTAACTGATCTGTTCATCTGGGCATGATTAAGTTATAATTGGGGTTTGATTGGGTCACATCATTAGGGTGTTGAGCCCCACCCCTTGGTGGGTGGGGAATCAAAGATAAAAGGCATGGCAAAGGATGGTATTGGAGCAGTTTTGATGTTGGGGTTCTGGTGAGGAAGGAGAGAAGGCCCCGGGATAGAGACGAACCATTCACCTGATAGTCCACAGCTGGCCTTGTGGAGAGAGGCAAAGCCTAGAGAGCCTCACAGTCTACAGCTGACCTTGTGGAGGAAACAGAGGAGCTAAGCCTGGAGAGAAACAGAGCCCAGGGAAGAGAGGAACCCAAGAAGCCTGAACCCTGACAAACATCGGCAGCTTCCTTACTTCAACACGTAGCAACAGACTTTGGTGAGGGAAGAAACTTATGCTTTATGACCCAGTAACTGTAAGCTTCTACCCCAAAAAAACAACCTTTATAAAAACCAACAAATTTCTGGTATTTTGCATCAGCACCCCTTTCGCTGACTAATACATCCATTCATCTGTTGATGGGCATTTGGGTTGATTCCAACTTTTGGCAATAGTGAATAATGCCACTATGAACATTGGTGTGTGTGTCCTTGCTTTCAATTCTTCTATGTATATGCCCAGTGGTAGAGTTGCTGGATCATATGGCAGCTTTACAGTTAGTTTTTTGAGGAACCACCAAACTGTCCTCCACAAGGGCTGAACCATTCTACATTCCCACCAGCAGTGGATGAGGGTTCCCATTCCCCCACATCCTCTCCAGAACTTGTAGTCCTCTGTTTTTCTAATAGCCACTTGGCTAATTGGTGTAAGATGGTAGCTCATTGTAGTTTTGATTTGCATTTCCCTAATAGCTAGTGACATTGAGCATCTTTTCATGTGCTTTTTAGCCATTTGTATTTCTTCCTTGGAGAAGTGTCTTTTCAAGTTTCTTGCCCATTTTTAAAATGAGTTGTTTGTCTCTTTTATTTTTGAGGTATAGGATTTCTTTATATATGCTGGATATTAGGCTCCTATCAGGTATATGTTTGCCAAATATTTTTTCCCATCAGGTAGCTGCCTTTTTCCTTTCTTGATAACCTCCTTTGAGGTGCAAAAGTTTTTAATTTTGAGATCTCATTTATCTATTTTTTTTTTTTTTTTTTTTGCTGCTTATCATGCTTTGGGTGTGAAATTCATGAAACCATTTCCTATTACAAGGTCCTGTAGATGCTTCCCTACATTATCTTCTAAGATCTTCATGGTCTTGGCTCTTATATTTAGATCTTTGATGCATTTTGATTTGATTTTTGTATGAAGTATCAGGTGGTATTCCTCTCTCATTCTTTCGGATATGGATATCCAGTTCTCCAAGCACCATTTGTTGAAGAGACCATTCTCTCCCAACTGAGTGGGGTTAGTGGCCTTGTCAAATATCAGATGACTGTATATGCAAGGATCTTTATCAGAACTCTCAATTCCATTGGTCGGTATATCTATCCTTGTGCCAATAACATGCAGTTTTGACTACTGTGGCTTTGTAGTATGTTTTAAAGTCAAGTAGTGTGATTTCTCTGATTTTGTTTTTCTTTTTCAATATGTCTTTGGTTATTTGGGGCTTCTTGCCTTTCCAAATAAATTTCATAGTTTTTCCAATTCAGTTTTGATTTTTGTTGGGGTTGAATTAAATCTGTAGATTAGTTTGGGTAAGATAGATATCTTAAGGATGTTTAGTTTTCTTACCCATGAACAGGGAACATCCTTCCATTTACTTAAGTCTTCTTTGATTTCCTTTAACAGTGTTATATAGTTTTCTGTTTGTCATTTGCATCTTCAGTTAAATTTTTTCCTAGGTATTTGATTCTTTTAGTTAATATTGTAAATAGTATTTTTTTCTTGATTTCCTCCTCAGATTTCTCATTATTGGTGTACAGAAATGCTACTCATTTTTGTGCATTGATCTTATAGCCTGAGACTTTACTGAACTGATTTATAAGTTCTAGAAGCTTTATTGTATATTGCTCAGTGTCTTTTTAATGTCTTTTATTTCTTTAGCCATGTTGTCCTTCAACTCGATGATTTGATTTAGGAGATTTGTATGAACCTGACTGATTAGCTGTTTCAAGTCCTGTGTCTCCTCTGGAGCTTTGATTTGTTCCTTTGTCCTAGTCATAGCTTCCTTTCTCTTAGTATGGCTTGTAAAATTTTGCTGATGTCTAGACAGCTGATTCTGATGTTGAGTCTACTCTGATCTGTTTCTCTTGTCTGGGGATCTATTGTGAAGGAGCTATTTGCTACCACTGTCCTTTGACTCTTGGTTCAACCTGTTCTAGATATTTAGGATTGCCCCTGTTTAACTGCTCAAACCATGGTTAGGACCCAGTAATGGGATACAGGTTTCAAAGGGCCTCGGAGAGTGTGGCAGTAAAGGCACCTGTTTGCCCCTTATTTATTTATTTATTTATTTATTTATTTATTTATTTATTTATATTTTTCCTTTTCCTTGCACTTTTCTAACCTGGCCAGCAGATGGTGCTTTTATGCAGCCCTCTCAGCTCATACTCCAGGTGATAGGGGGAATTGCACCTAGGGGGTTGGTGATGCAGAAGAAATGTCCTCAGGGCTGGCCAAGCCTCACAAACAAACTTTCTCAGAAGCTTTTCTCTATCCTTGGCTAGTAGCCACACTCTCCCCCTTCTGCCTCCTCAGCAACCAGCCTGGGGCAGTAGGGAGGGTGTTTGAGAAGACAAATTATCTTTACCTTCCTGCTGGCTCTCCATGCAAACAATGTCATGGCCCCTCTGGGCCTAGAAGTGTGTAACTCCTCCAATGCAGCAGACCAAGTTGGCTGGCCAAAATCTAAATTTGGTGCAGGTCATGTCCCTCCCTCTCTCCTTTCTTGGGGAAGAGGACCCCTCCAACCCCCTCAGTAGGCAGCCACTACAGTCCACAGCAAATGCAGTCCACAGACTGCTATTTGCTCCACATGTGGGGGGATGGACACCTGCTGCTGCTTTTGCAGCTCTACCTACACGGTTTTTCAGCCATCTGAGACTCCTTTACTTTTCCCCCTCTCTCTTCTGGGTGGTGTCTTGCCTTCCCTTGATATCCTGAGCCCCAGAGCAGCCCTCCAGACAGCCTCTGCCTGTCCTCTAGCTATTTTGTCTGTGAGTGCAGTGATCCTTCTTCCTCTCTAATCCTCCATCTTCCCGAAAGTTCCTCTATTGCTTTACTGATCTTCCATCAGGATGTTCTATCTATTGATTAGAGTGGTGTATTGACATCTCCAACTATTACTGTACAGCTGTCTATTTCTCCCTTTAGGTTTGCCAGTGTTTGCCTCATGTATTTTGAAGTGTCATATTTAGGCGCATAAGTATTTATGATGGTATTTCTTCTTGGTAGATTGCCCCTTTTATTAAAATATATTGTTCTTCCTTTTCTCTTATAATAGCTTTTGACTTAAAAGCAACTTTGAAAGGTGGGTTACTTCAGAAAAGTCCCTCTTGCCTTTAGGTGTCCAGCAGACTGAAAGCAGTTTGAGAGAGAACACAATAGTTCTCACCAGCTTTTCTAGCTGGGTCTCCCTCCTCCTCCTCCTTCTTGTCCTTGCTACCTCTTTTGTATGCATCACTCCTCAGTGGCTCCTGTTCCACCCTGGCTCTCTGGGGACTTAGTTCCCTGTGCTTGGATATATGAGGACTTCTAACTTGCTGCTGTGAGTCTACAGTGTCAGTGAGCATTGGGAGGGACAGGGTTGTGCTGCCTCTATGAGTCTCTGAGCCGTGTGGCACTGAGGGAGGGGGAGGGGAATAGGAGCTGACTGGAGTCTGGGATGAAGGAACTCTCCTACCTGGGATATTTATGTTTCTTTGATTCAGCATTTGTGGAATCCTTTTCCAATCTCTACAGTTCTTCAGAGTTCTAGGCAAGTGAGATTTGTCCTTTTATTCATTAAGTCCCTAGGGAGTCTTTTTCAGGGGATGTCTTACTTTGCCATATTGATGACATCACTCCCAGATAGGGAACATTTTCACAGTTCTCTGGGGATGAGGCTTTTGGGTTGTTCTGAATCCATTCTGTCCCCTCCAGTGGCTGTTCTGCTGCTGTGTTTCACAGCTACAATATTTGTGAAGCTGTTATATTTCTAGGCTACTGCAGAACTGGGGAAAGGAGAGTAGATCAAGGCAAGTTAAAATGCCACAAGTCTCACTCTTCTTACTGAGACATTCAGCCCATTTTTATCACACTAACAGTCCTTAAATTGTTGCAGGCCTTTAGTTAATTTCCAGAGTTCCAAAAAAGCTTTATTCTTTAATGAAGGTCCTTAATCAGCCATTCCAGAAGTGTGGCCCCCTTTTTGGCACTTTGAATATGTCATTCCAACGCCTTCTGGCTCCCATATTTCTGATAGGGAGTCATTTACTATTTTATTTTTGTTCCCTTGTTCATGAGGAGTTGTTTTTCTCTTGCTGTTTACAGAATTCCTTTTTTTCACTTTTATTAGTGTGACTATAATATGTCTAGCTGTGAGTCCTTGGTGTTCCTCCTACTTGAGTGTCTTGAATTTCTTGGATCTGTAGATTAATATTTTTCACAATATTGTTGGCACAGATGAAATTGTCCCATGATTCTCTTTTTTTGTTCATTTTTTCCAATATTTTTCTCTCTACTTTTTGGATTGCATAATTTAAACTGATTATTCATCATTTTTCCAGCTCAAATTGTTGTTCATCCCAATACTGTGATTTTCAACCTCTGTATTTCCATTTGGTTCTTTCTTTTCATAGTTGATATTTGTTTATTGAGATTACATTGATGAGATGTGTCATCATCACCATCATTCATTCTCATTCTCAAATCTAGTTTTCTTTAACTCTTTGAACATATTTTAAGAGCTGATTTGCCGTCTTTGTCTGCTATATCATCATCTGGTACCACTCAGAATCAGTTTCTATTCCCTGCTTTATTCCTGAGTACTGGTCACACTTTTCTGTTTCTTTGTAGCTCTCATGATTTGTTTTGTTAAAATGGATTTAGATAATATATTGTACTATTGATATTCTGTTTTTTCCCCTCATTGATTTTTATATAGTAAAATAGTTATCTCTTGTGTGTTTTACTTTTCAGCATGAAAGATTTGATACATAAAAAACCATTTATGTAATATATATGGAATTTATGGAGTGTAGTAACAATTTAGAATATTCAGCAGTATTGTTACTACACTCCATAAATTCCATATTCCTCCCAAGCCCTATTACTTTGCATCTCTAACCACCCAAAATATCTTTAATGAAATGAAATCATTTATTTTCTTTAGTTTTGACATATATATATCCACATTCCTAAAAGGTATACCATTTTCATTTTGTTCTTAAACTTTGTAAAAAATCATGTGATGTATATACTGTCATCTACAGTGATCTTTTTTTCAGTCAAAATTGTGATTTTAACATTTATCCCTATTGATGTGTTCTGTTGTCATATACTTATTTTCACTGATATGTAGTATTCCACAATGTCCTCTCTGTTTGATATAGTTATTTCTAATTTTTTGCAATTGTGAACAATGCTGCTATGAATATTCTTTTTTGTTTGTCTCACCATGCACATGCACATGAATTTCTCTAGAGCCTAAGCCTAAAGAATTTTCCAGGCATTTGGTATGAAAAATTTTAATTTTAAAAGATAATGATGACTTCTTTTCCAAAGTGGTTTACCAATGTAACCTCCCAACAGCAGTGCATCAGAGTTCTCTGTGATTCCATATTCTTGCTCATACTTGGTATTGTCCATTTTTTAATCTTGCAGGCAAGCTGAAACTCTCTGAGAAGATCCCCTAAAGATTTTCCATCTTGTCTCAACAGTCAGAATTGTCTTATAACCATGTATATTTAAACCTATCACTTGTAAAGGGAATGAAAGAGCACTATCATTTATTTCTTATGCTGTCTGATATGGTAGCAACCCTCAATAATGGCTATTTAAATTTCAAAACTAATTAAAATAAAACTTCAGTTCCTCAGTCATTCTAGTCATATTTCAAATGCTCAATAGCTACATGTGGCTTGGGGCTACTATATTTGACAGCACCATCATTTCCATTATTATAAAATGTCCTATTAGAGAGTATTGGTTTAGGTCAGTCACTTCCTCTAAAGCATATGTAGAAGAGTGAATACCTGAGCAAAATCAGGATTCTGAAAAAATGGCATATAATCCAGACTATCAAACTGAATTGATCTCATAATACTTCCTACTTGCTAGGTTTTTAAGGAATATAGTGTCTGTTACATGCATTTATATAGTAAGCAATTTACAAAATGTGAAAGATTTCTCCTCTGTGTTCATTTTTTTACTGTGCAGAGCATCCAAATTATAAAATCTAGTGCAGTTTCCTAAACAGTAATTTTGTTGGTGTTATTCTTGCAAAGATTTAGTGTAGTTGATTAATTCCAGAAATTTTGTTGAATGATCCAAACAGAACTAGGAATAGTAAGATGTATAATGCTGTATACTGAATTATAGATGGCTAGCTGAAATGCACTGAAATTGGTAGGAGCAGTAAATAAGATAAAACAAGCACCCTACAAAAGGTAAGGAATATTACAGTACCACACAAGTTTTCTGAGATTTTTTTTTTTCCTCTGACTCTCATCATAGAAAACCTGTTCATCAGATGTAAGTCTGAACAGGAGAGCATTAAAAATATATACATGATGGAATGATGTAGAAGAGCTGAAACACAATTGCAATTAAGGAAAATAATTGGTTACTCCAGGGTCACATTGGTATTCACCCTTTCATTGACATCAAAGTAGGTAAATTATATTTATTGCCTTCTGGGTCGACTGTCCCATTCTACAAGCCAAGGGAACTCACTCCTGCTAGTTCTTTTAGATATATAAAAAAAGGACCCCAAAACTTAAATTCCAAGGCAATTTTTCAATGGGATTTTTGAGAAATGCTAAAATAAAAAAAATTTTTAAAAAACTTTAAACAACCAGAAGACAAGTTTAAATTGTGCAGCACGACAATAAAAGAAACCAGATCATTTAAAGGTCAATTGGATTGCTGTCAGCACAGTGATATAAAACAGCACAAAACTTCTTTGAGGGAAGCACATGAAGACAATAGATCACAGGCAGCTCCTGAAACTGCAGCTGCTTTCAGTCCTCTAGAAACTTTGAAGTTATCTTTGATATATTTTTTTTTACTCTTTCTTTCAACTCAATTTTTTTCCTTTCATAATGTCCCTGGTGTTCACCCTTTCCCCTTCCGTTTCCATATCCACTACCTTAAATCTATGCTCTCTTCACCACATTCTTGAAATGACTGAAACAGACCCAACTCTCAGGTTGGGCTTCCTGCTCCCAGCCTCTCCATTCTTCAATTCACCTTTCTAATGCTATTGTCACATTCCTAAAATAGATTTACCCTGGAGGTTCTCCATTATCTTGTCCCAGACTATCAAACTACATTGCTCTCACACTAATTCCTGACTCTCTCCCTCCACTTCATTCACGGTTCTCACTCTTCTCCACATGATGAGTTCGTTCTGGACTGGCCAGATCACAGCTGAGCTGTCACCTTTCCTTCTTCAATTTTCTAATGCTTTCCTGATTACAAGGCCATTCAAACTATATTTGTTTCAATTCCCATCATGATCTCCTATCTCTGGAGCATTTATGCAATCTATCATCAGTAGCATATGGTGTAGCATTCAGTTATTCTCTAGTTATTTACCATTTTGCCCTCTTAATCAAACTATAAAGTACCTGAACTTAGGAATTGTGTTACACTTCTATTTTGTGCATCACTTTGGCTAGAACAGTGCTGGCCAATGCTTGCATGCAGAAGAAAATTTGGCCATTTATTGATTGTGGCAAAAAAAAAAAAAACAACTCACAACATTGTACAATGCAAGCTTTAACAATGCATCAAAGCTGCAGTTGAATCACTTTCTGGGTCTTCATCTACTGAATGAAAGACTTGCAGTTGGGGGCTTAAAAATGCCCTATCCTGGGCCCTACACTTGACCTACTGAATTAGAACCTCTGAGGCTGAACCCAGGACTTTATGTTTTTTAAAACAACACAAGGTGATTTTGATGTTGCTAGTATGAACACTGATATTCAGGAATTACTGCATAGACTGCTTCTTATTTTGATCACCCCATCAATTCACAAGGAAGTTCGAAGTATTTTACCTCTAAGTAGCTTTCAGCTATGTCCATATTTCATTGCATTATGCAAAGTTTCCCATACATTCTTATGTGGATCATATGAAGGGCCTTTTACTGGTTGCCTTTCTTCCTTTTATAAATTGAATTGTGTCCCCTCAAAAGATATGCCAAAGTCTTAACCCTTGGAAACTGTGATTGTGAGCTTATTTGTGTCCTAGACTCTAAGAACACTGAGATTAAAGATATAGTCCCTTCTCTTTCAGAACCCTACAATCCACTAGGAAGACAGACAAGTAAAAACAATTTAATAATGGACTGAGAACTTATTTTCCAGGAATAGACTAAGCATTTTACATGTATGATCATTTTTAACCTTAACAACCAGACTATTGGGAACTGAGACTAAACTCCATGTCTTTGGAATCTGGAGCCCAGTTTCTTAATCACTGTGCTTCTCTGTGGTTGTGTTGAAAGAAATGATAAGAGGAAACACTCACCTCAGAAAAAACTTCATGAACTACTCATATTACAGTCTCTTGGATTAACGGTAAAGAAAATTAAGTGACATAAGACTAATACTTCCCTCATCCCATCCTGATTTTGCACTAGGACTGATATTTTACTTATATTTGTATCACATTGCCTTCCATGTGGCAGGTACCAAGTAAACTCTCAAAAGTTCCAGTTCCTTTCCTTCAGCTGTCTCAGATCACTTCACCAACCCTTACTTTGTAAATACTGGCAGAACTGAGTTTGAATCCTGGCTCTGGTCTTTTATTAGCTATATGTTCTTAGGAGAGTTATTTGACCTCTCTGGTCCTTAGTTTCTTCTGTAAAAAGGAAAATACAATAGCATGCAAGTTTTATTAAAAGGCTTTAAGTAGGAAAATGACAATAAAATTTGTGTTTCAGGTAATTAACAGTAGGAACTGTGAGGAGTTTTCTAAGTCAAAGTTATTAGTAGAAGGGATTGAGAGATGAAATAGTAGAAGGGATGGGAGAGAGGAATACTTGTACATACTATGTACTAAAATATTCTGAACAGTGATGGAAGGGGTAGGACTCTTTCTTCACAATGCTGAACTTATTATGCAGACCTTGACATAAACCTGTAAATTTCTTCCTCATTATAATTCTCTATTAATTTGAATCACTTTCTGGGTCTCAGTCTACTGAATGAAAGATTTGCATGTGACAAGGGCCAAATAATTTCTTACAGAAAAGTCTTTGATTCTGTAAAACTTTGATTCCAATTGCTTGGTCAGGCAAGCAATGCCCTGATTGCTACTGTGAAGGGATTTGGATTTAAATCAAATACCTCTATCTATAGCTGGTAACACCTGCAATCAACAAAGGAGATTGTCTTCTGCAATGGAGGAAATCTTCTCATTCAATCAGTGGGAAGCCTTAAAGGGAGAACTGAGTAGTTCAGCAGTCAGAAAGAAGAATTTTTTTAAATAATTTTTTTTTAATTTTTAAAAAGATAGGTTACATAAATGTTACACAAAAAATATAGGGATTCCCACATGCCCCGCTCCCCACACCTCCCACACCCTTCCACATAAACATCCTTCATTAGTGTGGCACATTCATTGCAATTGATAAATGCATCCTGGGGCATTGCCACTGAGCATGGACCATAATTCACGTTGTAGTCTACACTCTCTTCCACACAGTTCTGCATGTTATGTGATGATATAAAATGGCCTATATCTGTCATTGCAATGCCATTCAGGACAATTCCCAAGTCCTGAAAAAGGCCCTGTATTACAACTGTTTTTCCCTCTCCCTGCCTCCAGAGCTTCCAGTGGTTACAACCTACACATTAATGTTGTAATTAGAAAGAATTTCTATATCTAATTCAACCAGCCAGTTTCTCTTGGGGAATTCATCCTTACCTTCATTGGAATTCCCAACTTGCAGCCTGCCCTTTGGAATTCAGACTTGTTACTCCATGGTTCCTATAATAATTCTCTTAATATTTACATATATATATGTATATATCTGCTGTAGGATCTGTGTTTCTGGAGAACTACAAATGATATGTGGTTTTCCTTGAATATTGAGTTCATCTAATCAATAAAATTAGTTTTTAAAATTAATCTATATTGAAAACTACATGGTATGCTAATTTATTAAATTAAAGGAAAATCAATATAAATTAAATAGTTAATGATATGTGAGGCTATAAATGAGAATATTTGACTTCAAATAAGTAGACATTTATTTTGATTATAAACATGAGTAAAACAAGAACTAAAAATTATCATGTCTGTAGTGCATTTGATGAGCTTAATTTTAATATGTTGAAATATAAGTGGGATTTATTATATTGATCAATATTAGGTTCATATTTAATATGATTTTTAGAAGACAGTTAGAAGTAATGTTCCTAAAGTAAGAGAGAGGAAAGTTGTATACTATATATATCCTACTGCCAGCATTGGAGTTGAGGCAAATAAAATTAGACATTTCTCCATAAGGGGATATCATTAGCTAAAGGTCAGGTTGTTAAGGAGAACAGCATTGTTATATTTCACCAACTGTTGTTCACACCCATTTCTACTGACCTCTTGGTCTAATATTCATTTTTCCTAACATTTTAAATTAAATGTTGAATTTGGTTAAATTATCTTGAGTTCTTTGATTTTTGTGATACTCTAAAACATTAAAGAATTCCAAATTTAAATGCAAATTTAAGACATGTTTCATGGATAATAAAATAAATTTCTGGTTTACTACAAGTGTTGGAGAGGGTGTGGAGGAATGGGAACCCTCATCCACTGCTGGTGGGAATGTAGAATAGTCCAGCCATTGTGGAGGACAATTTGGCAGTTCCTCAAAATCTAACTATAGAACTGCCCTATGATCCAGCAATTCCACTTCTGGGTATATACCCAGAAGAATTGAAAGCAAGGACATGAACAGATATGTGCACAACAGTGTTCATCATGGAATTATTCACTATTGCCAAAAGTTGGAATCAACCCAAATGCCCATCAACAGGTGAATGGATAAACAAAATGTATGTACATACAATGGAATATTACTCAGCTGTAAGAAGGAATACAGTACTAACACACAAGATAACATGGATGAATCTTGAAGACCGTATGTTGAGTGAAGCATGTAATATATGAAGGACAAATATCACATGACCTTACTGTTCTAGTCAGGGTTCTCT
>PVKH010027523.1:0-13021 GCA_004027955.1 Chaetophractus vellerosus | reverse complement strand
TGAAGAGGTTATGGATCACAGGAGGGTCACAATGTGGATGGGAGAGAAGCATTGGAGGGGGGGTGTCAAGGTTGGGGGTGCATGGGAGGAAGTCCACCTGAACATACATAAGAGTCATACATAATTGTTCAAAGGCTCACGGGCCAGGGTCATGGAGTGAATTATTAATCACTAAATGGGAGAACACTGAACTCCCATCCTGGAAATCTCTGTCATATTCTCCACATAAGTAGTAACATCCCCCTGAATACAGGTGCAGTGACTGGCAAAGGAGGATAATCCATTGATGGGCCCCTGTTACTGAGGATTAGCCTTATGTGTCATTGCTGTTGAAATTGAAATAGCCTAGTGTTAAAGGCTGCCTAAGAGTTGCCTCTGGAGAACCCCCTTGTTGCTCAATGTGGCCTCTCTCTAAGCCAAACTCAGAATATAAATACATTACCTTCCTCCCAGCATGGGACATGACTCCCGGGGATGAGCCTCCCTGGCAACGAGGGATTACTAACAAATGCCAACGGGCAGTAAAACTGAGAAGAGACCTCAAATAAAAGGGGGAAATTGTAAAGATATATGAGTTCATAGGGCTAAGAGACTTCAAAATGGGTCGGGAGGGCAACCCAGAGGTAACACTTATGCAAATCCCAGTAGTACCTCCGAGACTTCCAATATGGAAATCACCCCAAAGAGAGGGCCACCAGAGGTCTTTGAAGATATCCAGGTCCTATACCAGGGCAGATAATCCCAGAGTTTGGTATCTTACTAGTGGGCCCTAACTTGGAATTCTCGCTCCAGGGAGTGATAGAAATTGACCAAAATATGTCTACATTGCACATGGTCCAAATGTCTCTTCTATTCAAACCTATATTTGATGCCAGAGTTTTAGGTGTACTTCCATAGAACGGAGACTATATGCTGACCACAAGCCAACTGGGTCCAGAACTCTGAGGACCTGCAACTCCTGTGCTACAACTCAATGGACTCAACCAGGAAACCTAGTTGCAAGGTGACAATGGAAGACGGCTATGCAGGAGAATGCAGAGAGCCTACTGCTGCAGGCAGGATAATCCCTTCCATGGTGGAGGACACATTACCATTCCAGACTTCTCAAGATTGGTGGAACAGCTATGGACTAGAATGGACTTGGAGCCTGATATAGACTTATGATGTATGCAATGCAAGAAATTGCAAAATTATATGGAGCCAGGGTCATTGGACACTTTGGGAGCAGGGTGAGGGAAGAGCAATTGTAATGCAGGGTTTTTGTTTGCTTGTTGTTGTTTTTTTTTGTTTGTTTGTTTATTTGTGGTTTTTTTGGGGGGTGAGACCTGGGAATTGTCATGGATGATGCTGCAATGGAGGATGTAGGCCAGTTTATATGATCTTGTATCATTCAGGAACTGTAAAGAAGAGAGGGTTGTCTATGGCCTGAATTGTGATCTATGTCTGATGGCAAAGCCCCAAAATGTGTGTAACTAACAGAGGCGTTATGCCACACTTAGGCATGTGCATGTGGGGGGTTGTGGGAGTGGTGGGGGGGTGGCATATGGGTACTCCTGGAGTCTCTGTGTAACATTTGTGTAATCAATGTATCCTAAAAATGTATATAGATATATAAAAAATAAATAAAAAAATAATAAAAAAATAAAATAAAGCCCTTTATTCAAAGAGGAATTATCAAAAGTAATAAATTCATAAAATGCAATGAAAATAAAATACAAATTGTCAATATTTAAGGAATGCAGATAAAGTAGCATAGGTTAAGAAAGCTATAGGTCTAAATGCTTATATTAAAAGAGGAAGCACCTCAAATCAATACTCTGATTTTCAAATTCCAGGACACTAGAAAAAAGAAGAGCAAAATAAACAAAGACCCAGCAAAAAGAAAGAAATATCAAAGAAATTAAAACAGAATTTAGTGACATTTAAAATAGGAAAACAATGGAGAATATCAATGACACAACATGCTTATTCTCTCCCACATCAATAAAACTCATAAACTTTTAAAAAGACTGGCAAAAAGAAGAAGAGAAAAGATACAAATCACCAATATTAGAAATGAAATGATATTATGACTACAGATCCTGTAGACAATAAAAGAATAATAGGAACAACTTTACACCCATAAATTCAACAACAATTTCTTAAAAGTGAAAACTACCAAAAGTCAACCAAAGTTAAATAAATAATTGATATTGTCCTATACCATTACAGAAATTGAATTAGTAGATAAAACACCCAGGAAATGAAATCACCAGGGCCAGATTGTTTTAATAAATAATTACCTAAATTTTTAAATATTAATTAAAGCAGTTCTATACAGTGTCATGCAGAGAGAGCAGGGAACACTTTCCAATATACATTATGAAGCCAGTACTACCCTGATTCAAAGAACAGACAAAGTACCAAAAGGAAAATTACACCACTAATAATTGTCATGTATTTAGAAATAAACATCCAAACCAAATATAAGTAAATCAATTTCAGCAGTGTAGAAATATAATTTTACAACACAACGAAGTGGTATTTATTCAAGTCTGGCTTAATAGTCAAACATCAATCAATGTAATCTTGTTAAGAGAGTAAAGAAGAAGTATCATATAACTGTATCCTTTATGCAGAAAAAAAGACATTTCAGTAAACCAACACCTTTTCATGATTAAAAAAAAAGGAAAATAGGAATAGAGAAGATCTTCTTCAATATAATAAATAAAATTGAAAGGTGAAAGTAAACCATCTTTATTTTTCCCTCAGAAACCTTAATCAGGTAAGCCTATAAACATCTAAATACTCCCAGTCATGCTCCATATTTTTTGGCCACAGGCAACATCCATAGGCACATTGCCATCCTTCACACACCTACTCTTCCTGTGCTTAGAGTAACAAGATTGTGAGTTTCTCCCTCTCATTCCATAACTATTAACAACATTTCTTCACCATCTCCCTTTGCACTACTTTCCTCAAGTAATTTTGTATTTTTTAAATATACATTTCCTTTTCTTAGAATGCTAAGACAATTACAGAACCACTGAGAAATCCTGGGAAGATCATTTTTCCACAGTGATATATCTAAGGTAATAAAGATAGTATAGTACAGGAGAAGGGACAGAGAAATAGATAAATGGAAGAGAATAGATGGCTCACAGAAAAGCCCAAATGATTTTTGACAAAGTGCATAAGGAATTCAATGAAGAATTCATGACCTTAGCAGTAGATGATAGTGCTGAAACAATTAAGCACCAACTGGTGGTGGGACAAGAACCTAACCCTCACAATGAATACAAAATAAACTAATCATTGATTACATATATAAGCTATAAAGTACAACTATAAAACTTTCAAAAGAAAACACAGGAGAAAACTTTAAGACCTGGGGCTTTGTGAAAAGAAAAAAAATGTATAATTTTATGAAATGATAAGCTATCGATTGGGAGAAAATATTTGCAAACCACATAACTGACAAAGAATTCATATCTAGAACATACAAAAGACACTTAAAACCCAACAGTAATAAAACAAAAATCTAAATAGAAATTGAAAAAAAGACATGAAAATGCATTCAAAAAAAGATATATGGGGTACTTCTGGGAAGACTGCATCACACTAGGTAGGCAGAGCTCAATTGTCTCACAAAAACAATGGAGGGAGGGCAAAAAGCTACCCAAGGAAGCTGCTTTGGGGATCTGCTGACCAGGAGAGTGCTGCACATCATCCAGGAGGAAGAGGTACAGAGAGACAAATTGGCTAAAGAAAACCATAATTTACTCATCCCTGTGCCTGAGAAAGGTACATATACCCCATCGTCAAGGCAAATAGGCTCAGTAGAACCCCTGGATCACTGCAGCCAACTCTTTAAAAAAGAATCTTCCCTGGAAGGAAGAGGGGTCTGGTGGAGGGGTAAAGAGTGGTTTCTCATTAGTGAGTTGGCCATCTGAGCCCACTTTGAATCTCAAAAATGAGCCCAGCCAGTACTGAAGCAGCCCAGGGAGAGGAGAGAGGGATCTCATCAGGAAGACTGTCACATACAGCTGCCCTGGGAGAAAGAAATAGGTTAGTGAAGAGGTAAATAAAAACAGGAGCAAAACCAGCCCAAGAGAGAAGGAAGCCAGGAGAGACAGCCAGCAAACAGAAGCCCAACCTGCCTTAGGGAAAGGGGGCAGGGAGAGTCAGATAAGATTTCAGAAACCTACTGTGAAGTGGGTGTAGCTCAGTGTACAAAATGCCTCCCTTGCATAACCAAGGTCCCTGGTTTGATTCCCACTACTTCCTAAGAGAATAGATCCAGCGAGTGATCGACCGGGTTTACAGGCGCCCTGATGGCACCTTAGGACAGGGAATGTATAGACAGAGATTTTTTTGTTTTAGGTTTTGATCTGGTATTTTCTATTTCATTATTTTATTCTTTATGTTATTTGATGGTTCTGGGTACCTCTCTTACAAAGGGCAGGCTGCAGTGATTAACTGATGAACACCAGTAGCCAGATATGATTCCTGGGGGCCTAAGAGGGAAGACATTTTTCTGGGTTGTTTTTTGTGTTTTTCATTTGTTGTCTTTTCTCTGTTTAGTTTCCTTTTTATCCCTTTCCATATTTTTTTTATACTTAGTTTCTTTATTTTCTTTTCTTTCCCTCATTTTTCCATCTTTTGTTGCTTTTATTTCATTTCACCTTTTCTTGTTTGGTCTTTTTTTTTCTTTTTCTCTTTTCTTTTCTTTTCTTTTCTTTTCTTTTCTTTTCTTTTCTTTTCTTTTCTTTTCTTTTCTTTTATTTTCTTATCTTTTCTTATTTCCCCTAATTTTTCTGGCTTGTAATTTTATTCTATTTAGTCTACTTTTTTCTTGTTTAGTTTTTTAGTTCCATTTTTTAATTCTTAGACTTTTGTATTTTTATGACTTTTTTATTCATATGACTTACTTATTTTCCTGGCCCTTATACATTTCCTTTTATATCTTTAAAATTTTTATTTCTATTATACTTTATCTCTTTTTTTCCTTTTCAATGGTCTTAATATATTGTTCACAGTAACAAAGATAACTACAAGAATACAGAATTAAAGGAACCATGTGTCAAAAAGGAGCCTTACCACACAAAAATAGAACCCTAGAGTAGAATGAGAAGCTAACCAACCAAATAGGCCCATCAAGATAAACAGATGCCTAGACACCAATAAAGAAATTACAAGCCATACCAAGAAACAGGAAGTCATGGCACAGTGTAATGAATAAACTAAAAAAAACAGGAGGAGTTGCAGAACATAGAACAATTAATCAAGGATGTCCAAACAGATATCATGAATCAACTTCCTGAAGTGAAGGAAGAAATAAAGGATATTAAGAAGATACTGGGGGAAGATACTGAAGAAATCACAAAAATACATAAAGAGATAAAGGAGGTGATGGTGAATAATGGCACAATGCAGTAAATAAAAAATACCCTGGGAGCACATAAAAGTAGATTTGGACAGGCAGAGGAAAGATATAGTGACATCAAAGACAGTACAGCTGATACCTAAAAGAGTAGAGAAGAAGAGATAGAAAAAAGATAGAAAAATCCAACAAAGAACAAGAGAATTGAATGACAACACAAAATGCACAAACATATGCATTTTAAGCATCTCAGAGGGACAAGTAAAGGTAATGGGCAGAAGAAGTCTTGGAGGAAATAATGGCTGAAATTTCCCCAACTCTTTTCAGGGATATGGACATACATGTCCAGGAAGTGCAACACACCTCTAACAGTATAAATACTAATAGGCCTATGAAAAGACACATACTTATCAATTTGCCAAATGCTAAAGCCAAAGAGAGAATACTGAAAGCAACAAGAGAAAAGATATCCCTCACGTACAAGGGAAGCTTGACAAGTTTAAGCACTGATTTCTCATCTAAATCATGGAGATGAGAAGGCAATGCTATGACATGGTTAAGGTGCTAAAAGAAAAAAAAACTGTCAAACAAGAATTCTGTATCCAGCTATAGCATTTTGATATTATTTATGAATTCCAAAAATGATATGTGATTATGTTTGTAAACTGGTCTGTTTCTCTGGGCATGATACCCTTTGATTGTATTTGATTCAGCTGAGATGGCTTTGATTAAATTATGCTAAGATTAGTGCTTTGATTCAACCACATCATTAGGACAGGCAGGGTTGAGTCCCCACCCCCTTGTTGGGCTGATAAAACAAACTCTCACACAGAAGCAGGTAACACAGAGAAGAGCACAGAGGAAGAGATACAGCTCATTAGACATGACAGTGGCCCCAGGAAGAGAAATGAGCCTGAGAATTTACAGATGATTTCATGTACCTTGAGTTGAATTCCTTAGGGCCAGTGACTGTAAGATTCTACCCCAAATAAATACCCTTTATTAATTGCCAACAGAGTTCAGGTACTTTGTATGAGCACACTTTGGCTGACTAATACAAAATGTTTACCAGGAGTGTGGAGTGATTTTGCAAACACCAAAATGCTGGAACATTTTTATAAATGGGTAAGTAGTATTTTTTGGAGAAATTGTGAGATGCTAAACAGAAAAGGCCTAGACTGCTTTGAAAAGACTGTTGGTTATAATATGGAGCCTAAAGTTATTTTTGCTAAAGTCTTAGAAGGAAAGAAGTGTGAGCTGCTTAATAGAAAAGGCCTAAAGTGCCAAGATTAACTCCTGATGTTTTATGGAATATAGAAATTGAAAATGGTGAGCCTGGACATTTAGATGAAGAGCTTTCCAAAGTAAACTTGGAGACTGTGGCATGGCTTCCCCTTGCAGCTTATAGTAAAATACTAAATGAGTGAGATAAGCTGAGAACTGAATTGTTGGGCAAAAAGAAAACAGAAATTGATTCCAGAAAATCCAAGCCTCTGGAAATCAAGTCCCCAGATGATATTGCCACATTTGAGGGGTTAACTAAACTTTACACTTCTAAATCAGGGTGGAGAATGCACTTATCTAGGAAAGACTTGTGGAAAGTCTTACTGTCTGATGGCTTGGACCCCTGCTTCCTGCATGCTAAACCAATAAGCTTTTTGCAAGTGCTATATGAATAAAACTACTGTCAGCCTGGACTAAAAGGGACATGGAGGAGAGATATGTAAGAGAAAATGACATTAAGAGGAAAACCATGGAAGCTGAGATATGGAATTAAGCCATCTCCTTGGGCCAAGAGAGGAACCCCACCCATGTATACAGAGAGGGTGATTTTGACCCAGCACTTGAAGAAGGAGGATATTCCAGGCCAATGTTCAGGTAGAGTTTTGTGACCCCAGGCTACAGAGAAGGTGGAACATATTGCCCAAATTTGGGGGATGGTGTGGCCATCACCCCAATGTTCCTGGAGGGTGAGGTCTGGAGATTGTTTGCCACCCAGATGTTTGATGAGTCTAGAACCAAGAAAACAGGCATTGGAAAGCCCTGTGAAAAGGGTGGACCCCCATGTGGTCCCAGGTATGAGAAGAAACCATCATCTTGAGAATAATTTTCAGACTTTGAAATCTAATGAAGTATGCCCTGCAGGTTTATGGAACTGTAGGGGACCCATGACCCAAGTTTCACCCCCAATTTCTCCTTATGATAATGCAAGTGTTTATTCTTTATCTGTCCCTTTGAATATTGGGAGCAGATAAATTGTTTCATAAGTTTCACATGTCTACAGCCAAACCAGAGTTTGCCTCAAGACAAACTGTATTTCATTAAACTGATTGTGATATCATTGTGTGCTTAGCATTGTTACTGATTTAAAGTTTTTTGGAGTATTGCGATGTCTTTTTGGAATTCAGAGGGTGGTATGTAGCAGCTTGATATTATTTAAGAATTCTAAAAAAAATATTTGATTATGTTTGTAACTGGTATGTTACTCTGGGCATGATACCCTTTGATTTTATTTGATTCAACTGAGGAGCCTTGCTTAAATTTTGTAAGGATTAGGCCTTTGTTTCAAACACAGCATTAAGGCATGTAGGGTTGAGTCCCCACACACTTGGTGGGCTAATAAAACAGACACTCACATGGAAGTAGATAACACAGGGAAGAAGATCACAGTGTAAGAGAGACAGCTCATTAGACACCGCAACAGCCCCAGGAAGAGTGATGAGACTGCTAGTCTACTGCTGACCCTGAGAAAATAATAGAGCAGTTGAGTCTGGAAAGAAATGAGCCCTGGGGAAAGAGATGAGACTTATGCCAGCCCACAGTTGAGATCAGAAGAAGCTGGGACCAGGGAGCATTAAGAGGAAGAAGGAAGGCTGAACCCTCGCAGATGTTGCCTGCCATCTTGCTTCAACACATGGCCAATGAATTTGGGTGAGAAATTACCTCTTATGGTATCTTGAGTTGGACTATTTAGAACCTGTGACTGTAAGTTTCTACCCCAAATAAATATTCTTTATAAAAGCTAACAGAGTTCTGGTACTTTTCATCAGCACCCCTTTGGCTGATTAATATTCCAACATACACAGCATTTACAAAGAAGGGAGAGTTCTAAATATTCACAGAAAAACAGATATTAAGAGAGATTGTCAACAAGAAACCTGCCCTTCAAGAAATACTAAATTATGGGTTCTTAACCAAGGGGTCCATGGAAAGATTTCAGGAGGTCCATGAGGTAGAACTGAAAAGAATCAATTTATTTTCACTGACCTCTGGTGAGGAGTGTCATAAAACTATCTGTCACCACATTCTGAGAAGGGAAACATTGCTTTCACCTGACTGCTAAAGGGGTCTGTGAAAGAAAAAAAGTTTAAGAACCCCTGTACAAAGGGAATTTTGCAGATTGAAAGGAAAAAAAAACAGGAGGAAGAGGGATGAACAGAGTGTAGGAAGGAAGATTACTGGTAAGAGTAATTAAAAACAAACTAATAAAAAGGAATGCAAACAACATATATTAGATTGGTGCAAAAGTAATTGCATTTTGCATTGTTGAAATTTGCCATTTCTTATTGGAATACATTCTTAAGTAAATGTGGTTATGTTATACATCATTTAATGTGCATTTTTCAATTTACATTTTTTTGCTAATGACTTATTACTTCCTATTTATTTTATATTTATTTTAGACTATGGAAATGATGTTAGACAAAATGCAAATTTGAGTGATTCTCTTATTTGAGTTCAAAATGGGTCATAAAGCAGCAGGGCCAACTCGCAATATCAACAATGCATTTGGGCAGGAACTGCTAATGAATGTGCAGTGCAGTGTTGTTTCATGAAGTTTTGCAAATGAGAGGAGAGCCTTGAAGATGAGGAGCATAGTGGCTGGCCATCAGAGGTTGACAATGACCAATTGAGAGCAATCATTGAGGTTGATCCTCTTAAAACTACACAAGAAGTTGCCGAAGACCTCAATGTTGATCATTCTATGGTCCTTTGGCATTTGAAGCAAATTGGAAAGGTGAAAAAGCTCAATAATTGGGTGCCTCATGAGTTGGCCAAAAATTTTAAAAATCACCATTTTGAAGTGTCATCTTCTCTTATTCTACGTGACAACGAACCATTTCTTAACTGGATTGTGATGTGTGAAGTAAAATGGATTCTATGCAACAACCAGCAATGATCAGCTCAGTGGTTGGACCAAAAAGGAGTTCCAAAGCACTTCCCAAAGCCAAACTTGCATCAAAAAAGGTCATGGTCACTGTTTGGTGATCTGCTGACATTCTGATCCACTACAGCTTTCAGAATGCCAGTGAAACCCTTACATCTGATAAGTAAGTTCAGCAAATTGATGAGATGCACCAAAAATTGCAATGCCTGCAGCTGGCACTGGTCAACAGAAAGGGCCCAATTCTTCTGCATGACAATGCCTGACTGCATGTCAAAAAACCAAAGTTTCAAAAGTTGAACAAATTGGGCTATGGAGTTGTGCCTCATCCTCCATGTTCACCGGGCCTGTCGCCAACTGACCAAAACATCTTCAACCATCTTGAAAACTTTTTGCAGGGAAAATGCTTCCACAACAAGCAGGGTGCAGAAAATGATTTCCAAGAGTTTGTCAAATCCCAAAGCATGGATTTTTATGCTACAGAACTAAACAAACTTATTTTTCATTGGCAAAAATGTGTTGATTAAAATGGCTCCTATTTTGATTAATAAAAATGTATTTGAGCCTAGTTATAATGATTTAAAATTCACAGTCTGAACCCACAATTTCTTTTCCACCTACCTAACATATAAGCCTAAAGTTAATATGGCTATTGTAATAATGCCTTGACCAGTAATAACATTGAATGTTAAAGGGTTAAACTTTCCAATCAAGAGAAACAGATTGACAGAATGGATAAGGAAATATGACCCACCTATATGCTGTCTAAAAGAAACACACCTTAGACACAAGGATGCAAGGAGGTTGAAAGTGAATGGCTGGAAAATTATTTTACATGCAAATACTAGCCAGAAAAGGGCATAAATTGCTATATTAATATCAGACAAAATAGACTTTAAAATGCAAAACTATTGTTAGAAACAAAGAAGGAAACTATATATTAATAAAAGGGGGGTAATCTATCAAGAAGAAAGAACAATCATAAACATGTATGCACTTAACCAGGACACCTCTACAATTATAGTGGGGAACATTAATACACCATTATCACCATTAGAGAAGACATCTCGACAGAGGATCAGTAAAGAAACAGAGACTGAATAATACATTAGAGGGTCTAGACCTAAGAGACATACACAGAACATTAAGGGGCTGGCTGGATAGCCCAGTGGATAGGGCGCCGGCATACCACATGGGAGGCCCCGGGTTCGGTTCCCGGGGACCTCTCCTAGCAGGCAGACCGCCTTAAGAATGGCAAGCCGCCGTGGGCAGGGCAAAAAGCTGCAACGGACAGGGCAAAAAGCCGCCACGGGCAGGGCAGGTTGCCCGCGAATGGAGCGCGCCAGCCACCTGCGAACTGAAAGCCGGCCGTGAATGGAAGCAGAAGACGCCCACAAGCGGGGAAAGCCGCGCCTGCGCAGTGACCAGTCTCGGCGCATCGCTGCAGCAGGGGTAAAGGGGAGATATGTAATAAAAATAAATAAATCTTTAAAAAAAAAAAAACATTAAACCTAAATGCACTGGGGTATAAATTATTCTTGCATGTACATGGATCATTCTGGAGGATAGACCACATGCTAAACCAAAGAACAACACTCAAGGAATTTAGAAAAACTGAAGTTATACAAAGTAATTTCTCTGGCCACAGTGGAATGAAGCTGAAAATGAGTAAGGGTTAGAAAACCATATTAGGCACAAAGAAATGAATGTTAAACAAACTCTTAGACAAACAGGGGGTCAAGAAGGTGGAATGAAAAGAAAACAACAGAAAACAGCAAACAGAAAACAAACCTAGATGCTAAAACCCTCAACAAAATACTTGATAATCGTATTCAACAACACATCAATCAAATTATACCCCATGACCAAGTGGGTTTCATCCCTGGTATGCAGGGATGGTTCAATATAATATAATCAATCACTGTAATACACCACATAAACAGATCAAAAGAAAAAAAAATCACAATATCATCGCTGTTCTACTCAGCAGGACTCTAGGAAACTTGAGAAGTCTAAATATGCCTGGGAGAATGGGGTCAGATAGCTCTCTGAAAACAGTTTAACCTAAGGGGGCAATTTAGCTTAGTCAAGGAATTACTGCTAGGCACACAGGAGGCCTCTGGTTTGATTTACTGTTGATCCAGAGAGTGATCTACCTGGTTTACAGGGAACATTTAGAAATTCTTTTTATTTAAGGCTTTTTTGGATCTGTTATATATATTTAAGGTTCCTTTTTTAAGGTTCCTTTTTTATTTTTAATTTTAATCACTAAAATCCGGAATATCGGGCGAAGACCGCGGGCGCAGGGCAGGGCGGCCAGCCAGGCTGGGCGGCGGGTGCCCGAGGGCTGGCAGGCGGCCGCGGGGCTGCACAGGTGCCTGAGCTGGAGCAGGAACGCGACCTGCGGCGGCCATGGAGCACCGGCGCTGGCGCAGTATGATGAGGCAGCCAAAGGATCAGGGTGAGCGCTCCGGGTATCGGGCGGGGGCGATGGGTTGTAAGGCACCCCGCGGCGGAGGCCCGGCTGGGGACCGCCAGACGCCTCCGGGGTCCAGCACGAGCGGGATCAAGGGGCTCTTAGAGAAGCTGGGCATGGATTCGAGTCCCCGGACGCCCCACCCCGCTGTCACGGCCCCGGAATTGAGGGGAAGCACGCCTCCGACGCCCCCCAGAGAACCCTTCCCTTGGGGGTCTTTCCAGCGGTTAGGGGTTGACCCCGGCCAGAGGTACCCGCCCTTCAGTTCCCCCTAGCCTGCAGTCTCTGGCCTCGGGGTTCGACCCATGGTAAGGAGGAATCATCCACATGCAAACTAAAGTAAACAGCTTGTACTTTTATGAATGGGGCCCTGGGTTCCTGCTGCTCTGCTGGCCCAGGTTGAGAAAAGCTTGGAAGTCGCGAACCGCAGTTACTTTTACCCCCATCTGTCAGAGGTTGTCTGTGGCTTGGGTTGTTTTTCTTCAAACTCTTCGGAAACGTGGATGACCTTGAGGGTGGTTTGTGTGCCTTGGAAATGAGGCAGCGGTGTGCTGAAATCCGGAGGATTGGAAGGTTAACAAATGGTAATGGAATGAGGCTTAACGCCAGGTGCCCTGTCCGGAAGGGCGAGTGTGAAGGTGGAGGCTGTAGCCTCAGGTGAACCAAGAAATGAACGGTGGGGCAGGGAGCAGGAGTGGAATAAGTGACTTAAATTGCACCACATCGCTCACAACGCACGGATGACGATGGTATTTGGTGCAAGAGAGTTTTCCCATTTTGAAAAAGGTTTTTGGAAAATTTAGCCCCTCATTGTGGTATTGGTTACTTTATGTAGTTACAGGATATAAAGTGTAAGGGCAAAGTCTGTTTCCACCCTCGCTCTTTCTCCAAAGCCTTGAATTATTTTGTCACCACATTTTTTAGACACTGCACAGGAAGACATATGTTTTTTCGAGTTGAAGGAAGAGCATGGGCTCCTTGAGGGCAGGGGTTGTACCATGTTCACGTTTGCAAGCCC
>PVKH010027522.1:0-13002 GCA_004027955.1 Chaetophractus vellerosus | reverse complement strand
ACGAGCTGGGAAATTCTCTCCGAATGCTGAAATCAGTTCCCTTTTATAAGCAGTCAACTGAATGGATAACAGCGTCATCCATTCTTGATCCAATCTTGCTGATTGATGCAGATGCAATCAGCCATCCATGCAGTAAACTCAATTAGCCCCAGGCTTGCTGGACCCAACAGCTGGGCGCAATTACCTGGCCGAGTTGACACATTAGCCTAACCATCACATTTATCTTCTGATAAAAAATGTGAAAAGGGGGGAGTGTATGTTTGGTGGTTATGGAATGTGTGTAAATAAAATTTTTTAAATGTCCAAACCTTAATATATCTGAATCATTCCTGAATCATCACCTGTAGTTACTAAACTTCAGTCATCAGATTCTTTAGCAGGTATTAACTAATTTAATTCATCTAGACATGATGGTTTTGTTTTAGTCACAGTGCTGAACAAAAAGAATGTTGACTGCCTGAAGGAATACTTCAGTAAGAAGGGAAAATATAGAAATAGTAAATTAAAGAACTTTGTTTTTGAAAATATCAATTTCCAACATCCTGAAAACAATAGGATGTATCTTAGGTAGTTATACTGAAAAGGTAGATTTTTATTGACTTTTAGAGACAATACATTAAAAGACAAACATCTGTGGATTAAATGCTTAGCCACAATGTATCACTGTTTGGTCTTTATTTTTAAAACCTGCTTACATGGATTAGAAGGATATTTGTATATATAAAATAGGTCACCGACTGAGAAGCACGGATCATCACTTCTAATAGAGTGTAATAGAGTCTTGTGATTTATTTAGATAAACTTAGAAATAAACTGCAGGATTTATATGTTTAAATATGTTTGACTGGTCATATTACGTGTCACTAAATGTTTATATTTTATATTTTTTACCTGTTTTTAAGTTTTTGAAAAAATGGTGCATATATCTTGCCAGTTAAAAAAAATTCTCATCTGAGTTATTTAAGGCAAGATAAAATAATGTCCAATTATATATGATTTAGAGCTTTAAGGTTAATTTAAATGTTTAGTAAATGAAAGCTATATTTATATTACCCAAGTTACTATTTATATTTATTTACACTCAATAATGGCAAATTAAATACTCCTTTCCATCAGTTTAAAATAAAATTGATAATATTACCATGTGTTGCAATTTAAAAAAAAAAATCATGTTTGTTTCCCCAGGTTCTGAGTCTTAAATCCTCCAAAGGGGCATTCGTTTAGTTATTTGATAGCAAGCCTCTACATGAAATTTTAACCATGGTTACAATCCCTCCCGACTTCGGAGTCTTCTTAATCCAAGAACCATGAATGCCAACATTCTTCCTCTCTAACCATTATGACTTTGCTGTTTTGACACTTTACCACCGCGTTCATGGTCACTTGCCTGTGCTCTTTCTGACAATATGCTTTGCCATTCTAAATGATGGCACCCACAGCTCCACCCCAAATGGCTGTGAGTGCTACAGTTGTGCGGAGCTGTGATACACTGTCTGGACTCCCAGTATATAGGGATGCTGCCAGCAGACAGCCCTCAGTCCTCAGCCTTCTTTGCAAACTGCCTTAACTGTCACATCCCCTTTCCAGGGCAGCCTACATCCAGGTCATGGAGGTATAAAAACCAGGCCCCCTTCTTCCAAACTCAGGACAACTAGCTGGGGTCATTCCAGCTCCAAAAGGGTAGGATGGAATTTTGTTAGGAATGCATCACAGCGTACTTTTACCCTCTGTGCACTTCTGCTTCCTTCCCTTTCTTTCATAGCAGTTATTCCCAAGAGCACTTCTTAATAAACCTCCTGCATGTTAATCTCCATTTCAGAGTCTGCTTCCCGGGAAACTCCACTTGTGACATGATGCCACAACAAAAGTCCTTGGAATTATGGTGTTTTGGGTATTTTTAGCCACTTATGGTGTAATTTTTAAATCCTTTGCTCTTTTAATGTACAGTATCCAGTAGCAGAGAGATCTTTACTCTTAATTTGGCTTGAACTTCTCCACTGAAATCTTAGAATAATCTCTCTTTGGGCAGCCCTACAGTTTGGTGCTAAGATCCGTTTTTAAGCATCAAACTGAAATGTACAGAGGAGCTGTTTCATTAAATGATACAAAATCTCTAAAACTTAAGTCAACAAGAGCCTCAGAAGTAAAAGTCCCAGTAGTAATTTTGTATCAGGAGTCACTTCCTGCTTAATGTGAAGAATAGATGAGTATTCCCTTTCATACACAGTGGGAAGTTGTCCATATCCTTGATCCCCTTTCTCCAATTTCAATCTTACTTGTCACTCCAGCTGAAAACATCTAGAGGAATGAAGCTTTTCCTGGTGTTCCCAGACCCATTATCTAAAAGTTTAGGCCCATTTAGTTTCCAAGTGACTTTTGTCCAAGTTTGTCCGTTTAACAGAAGGCTAAAGCTCACTTATGGGTAGTGTCTGTGATTGCTCTTGCTTCCCTAAATCCAGTATTTGATGGCACTCTGGTGAGCTCTAGGCACTTCTTCCCACTGCAATCACAGGCCTCAGAACTACAAGCCATTTTAAAATGTGAATTTTTGTCACCATCTTTTTTCCCTAGGACTCTGCCTAGAGTTTGAAAATCTCCTTCCCCGGGGCCTGGACACTATTATTCCAAAGTATTTCCCATGTCCTGAAAATTATTACAGTCCAGAAACATCTGCTGCCCCACTGAACTGCCTGTGGATGCTGATGGTGACTCAGAAGTAGCCTGAGTTTGCTATAGTTTTTTGGATATTGTGGACCACAGACAACTCTTGGGGGTATCATCCAGACAACCAAGCCAACCCCACATAATGGTGAATCTTACACCATTATGGCTCCTCCATCTCTGTTGTTGAAACCTAGCCTCAGTTGAAGTTCTTTCCTTCCTCCCTCCTCCTTTATCCCTTCTTCCTTCCTTAAACATTGGAGGACTTCTGTTTGAGGGACTGTGGAACACACATCTGTACCTAAGCATTGCTGGCAGGATATTCTATGTATGGGCCCAAAAATTTGCTTCAGGAATGAACGCTTTGCTGGTGACGTCCATTTGGACTGTTTGTAGGTGTTATGGTCACTCTTGGTGTGGCTGCTCTATCTGTACACCAAGAAACGTGCCTGTCCAGGCAAGAGTTGTCTTCTAGTGGTGTGCACTCAGGGTACCTAGAAATTTGCAGGAAAAGCCTTAGAATTCTCCATTTTTTTTTCATTCCCTCACACATACGTTTAAGGGACAGATTTCCTGTTTACAAATAGAACCTTCTACAGTTCTATTTATGGTGGCTAATCAGAGATTCTCTTCTCTTATCATTCATCCATCCACTTACAGCCAACTCAGAGCCTAAAATCTCATCCTGACCCTGTCTCTTCTTTTAAAGTTTAATTTTGTTTTAATTCAAAAGTTGGTATTTTTCCATTTTGGTGAAATTGGAAAAAAAACCATTAAGAATAATTACCATAGATAATTTCTACTAATATTTTTAATATGTTTTCTTTCAGTTTTCTTAATAAGTGTACACACACACCCTAAGACACACACACACATACACACATATGCATACACAGTGTATGTAATGGCTAAAATGTATCGAGTACCTACTACAGCTAGGACTTATGTTAAGCATTTTTCACGCACTTGGTCCTCACAAGAATCCCCTGAAGCCATGTGGAAAGAATTGCTGTTTTTGTTTCTGTCTGCAGGTGCCCACCCTCCTTCATACTTGAAACTGTCCCCTGATTTCACCTTGGTTATACAGTCTTGTGGGGCCATCAAGAAGAGGCACTTCATCCTCTTCTGGAAATGGAGTAGACACATCCCAAGACAGGCCAATCAGATGCTCTCCCAGGAATTTGAATCTTGAACAGAATGACTCAGAAAGACTGAGCAATCATTTATCATATTCACCTAGGTGGTGGTGCCCTAGAAAGACTACCCATAGTTTTTGCTCTCTAGATCAAAAGAACTGCCCTCTATTCTGCCCTTTCCCATGCCTGGTTCTCTAGCTTTTCCTCTGCATCTGTGACCTTTCCCATATCATTCCAACAACAATTTTATTTTTCTTTTAGGAGGCACCAGGGATCAAACCTAGGTCCTCGTACATGGGAAGCAGGCACTCAACCACTGAGCTACAACTACTGTCCAACATTAAAAAACATTTTTTAAATATTAAGTTACCCTGGTTGCTACCCCAGAACCCCAGACAATACAGGCATACACAGAAATATACTAGAATTATCCTAATTTACAAAGACTGAAACGAAAAAGAAATTAAGTGACTTGCCGTGCAATAAGAAGTGGTATCTGGTCTCTATAACACTAAAATTTGCCCTTAATTTTTTTTTTTTAAATGAAAACAAGACTTTATAGCAAAGTTGTCAGATATTTCAGGACATTCAAAACATTTTTAGTTCTTAAAAATACACAAGAAACTTTTTTTCCGTGATAACTTGTTACCTTCACAAACACAAATGTATGCATTTTTTAGGTAGCACTCTACCACCAGGGAGAACTTTGCATTTCTTATTGAAAACATGGCCCACTCTTGTGACATATAGGATGTATTATGTTTTAGACTACACTCCTATGAACTTTTAAAAAAATATATTTTTTTAAATTTTCTTAAAGATACTTAGATTATACAAATGTCACATAAAAAAATATAAGGGATTCACATATGCCCCGCTCTCCACACCTCCTACATTTTCCCACATTAATAACATTCTTCATTAGTGAGGTACATTCATCGCAATTGATGAACACATTTTGGAGCACTGCCACTGAGTGTGGATTAAAGCTTATATTGTAGTTTACACTCTCTCCCACCCAATTCTGTAGGTTACTTGCCCTTAACTTTAAAGAACTCTCTTCTCAATCTTTCTCTTTCTAAATAAATACATAATAGATGCGTGAATGTGTATGTTTATATGTAATCTTCTGTAGTTGAGATCTAATATATTCACAATTTTGATCATTTTCAGCTTTATTTTTTTTTTCTGATAATAAAGTAAAAAATTTCAAAATAACTATAAAGTACCAACACTCTTATCATCAGCCACTGTTGGCATTTTAATTTACTTCCTTTAGTTCTAGTCTCTCTTTCTCTCTGTGTATATGTGTATACATATGCATACATGCACATCTCCAAATAGGGATCCATGCATAAATATATATATTTATATATATATATATACAATTATATATTTATATTCAATGTGGATTGTGTCTTCACTTTTTTCTCTTAATATTATTTGTAAGCATTTTCCTGAGTCATTAAACTTCTTTTAAAATATTTTAATGGTTACAATATATTTCATTGTATGGATATATCATAATGCATTGAATCACTACTCTTTCAGACATTTAATGGCTTTCTTTTTTCTTTTCTTTGTTTTGATAAATAATACTACAGTCAACAACTTTCTTGGCATCTGATTATTTTCATAGAACAGACTCGGGAAGTGAAATCATTGGCTTAGTAGCTTTGAACCTTTTAAATGCTATGTATACATTATCAAATAAATTTTCAGAAAGATTGTGTCAATTTATAATTCCACCACTAGTGTTTTAAAAAAATTAGTTTTATTCTGCTCTGCAAACATGGTGCCGACTTTTAAAAATTAGGGCCAATTTAATAGGTGGGAAAAGATAGCTCATATTGTACTTGGCATTTCGTTTTATTTTGAGAAGAAATATTAAAAAAATGATGCTTATAGAAGCCAACAATCACTTGTCATCTATATATTTAAAAAAACCACTAGATTGGTGATTATTTCTTCTGGCTGTGCCCATATTAAAATACATAAATAATATTTGTAATGTTGAGTTGATATGCCTCATACTTTTTAATCTAAAATTTTGTTATACATTATAACCATTTTTCTATGTTATCAAATATTCTCCAAAGCATTATTTTTATTAGTTGCCTAATAATTCAAAATTTCTTGATAAATACTGCTTTTTTTTCTAAAATGCTTATTCCAGTTGTATATGAAAGTATGATTCACTCTTCTTGGTGTGATTATTATCTTTTTATTGTTTCCTTTTAGTGATCCATATTTTGTACTTTTCTACTTTTTCATATTTGTTTTATATTGGTATTTCTTCTCTGAATTCACTGACCATGCCCTTCACATATTTTTCCTTTGGATCTAGTATCATGAAGAGTATTGGGCATCTTTCTCTCCAGGGTCCACTCTCTACTGAACAGATCCCAGAAGACAACCACTCAATTGCTCTCTCACCCCAGTTAGTGTTATTAAATATTTTATTTAAATAGTTTAATCACCTGTGCCTCTCAGAGATAAAAGCTTCTAAGTATATATGATTATAGCAACACATTCATCACACTCTTCCATATCCATTATCATTTTTACCCCCGTGGGACAGGCAGGGCAAGTAGTGTCATTAGCATTATTTTGAGAACATGTAGGTTGGGGACCACCGGAAAGAGCTTAGGTAAACAGCTCGTGGGCGTTGAAGCCAAAATTGAGACCAGGTCTTCAATTCCTAAATACTGAACTTTTTCACTTCGCCACATTACCAATGTTCCCAGTGTCCAGAAATATAAAATGATGCCATACGGAGTAAGAACGTTCTGGAATAACGTTAAGAGAGCCTGTTGCAAATGCATGTATGGTATTTTTAGAATGAGACTCACTTCCATTTAGAGATTTTTAATTGCAGCCGACTAGCAGTTTTAAATTGTCAATGTCTAAATACAAAAACGCAGCGATGTAAATAAGCCAGCTGCATTTTTACCGAGAGTATGAATTAGTACGTTTACGAATGAATGAAGCGATGGGAATCAAAAGCTAAAGCAAAAATATTCTAGCCATTCGCAAAAGACCAACCCATCTCTCAATATGATGGAGGGCCTCCAGTTTTATGCCACCCCATTCCAACATTCTCAGAAGAGAGATTTTCAACCTCCAAAGGAAAATGAGAAGTATTATACATTGATACCTTCCATATGTTTTTCCGAAAACTTAAAGACCATTTCATTTTTCGTATTCTACCTGAAAATGGTCTTCCCTCTAGCTCCATTTAAAATAAAATTACCTGGGATCCATGATCCCGTGAGTCTCTTTGATTTAAGCAGTCTCATAGGAAACACATTCCTTTACCACCTCTGCAAATGGAAGACATTCCTTTTCCAGTGAGCGCCCAGGGGAAAACAAAACAAAACGAAAAACACCTCTCCTTTCCTCGTCAGACTCTGCTGCAAGTACTCGTGGAAAATTCTCGACTGGTTTCATTTCATATATACGTTCTATTTTTCAAGACCTTACAGAAGCACAGTGCTGGACTCCACAGGTGCAGCCCGGAGGCGCGCCATCGCGCAAGCGGGAAGCTGCCTCGGCCCGGTTAGTGTCCTGCGCGTGCTCCCGGCAACGCTGTCCCTTCTGCACCTTTTTCCCCTTGGGGTGGCACCGGTACTAGATAGAGCTCCAGCCATAACACCTCCCCGCCGCGCACGCGCACGCGCACTCCCCTCCCCCGCGTGCGACCGCCCCCCTCGGTCCTCACCGTACCTGCCAGGTCATAAACGCCCTTCCCACCTCTACCTGCTCCATCCCGGAGCCCCAGGCTAGGCTCACGTTCATTGGTCGGAGCCCCAGGAGGGTGCGTCCAATCAGTAACCCCTCCTGCGAAACCTATTCCCGCTCTCTCCTGCCCTCTCCCCTCCCCGCCCCGCCTCCACTGGGTACCTTCCTTTTGACTGGTGCGCAGGCAGGTCACTCAGCGAGGCGGGGAGAGGTGGGCGGGAGTGGTAAGGAGGGGGCGGGGGAGGGGAGAGCCGGGAGGGGATTACGCTGGCGACGTCGGCTGCGCGAGGTTTCGCGCGTGAGCGACACTGGCGCTGGCGCTGGGCCTCGCTATCGAGCATTCCCGGCTGGCGCTCAGGTCGTCGACGCCGGCTCCTGGAGGAGCGCGGGGAGGAGGAAGGTATCAGTGTCACAGCGTAGTCGACGGCGGCCCCGGCCATGGAGGAGACGCTGCCCCTTCCGCAACCCGAGCTACCTCTCTGCGACAGCCTCATGATCTGGGTGAGTGCGAGGGGCCAGGTAGAGAAGTTCAGGGCGCCGGGTTCTTCCCAGGTGAGCTCGAGGAGGAGCCGGGCCACCTGCGCCACGTACTCGCCGACCTGCCCTCCTTACTCCTTGTCGCCATTGACCGCGAGGGTGGCACCTGCGGGTCGGCGCCGGAGTCTGTGTCTGTGGGGGCGGGCGGAAGGAGTGAGCGAAGCTCGGGGGCGGGGGAGGAGGACGGAACGGAGGCGGCTCAGGAATTAGCAGCATGTTCCAGCTGATCCTGCCTCTAACATCTGTGACAACTCCTCTTACTTACAGATTCCCCTTTGCTCCCTTTACCCGGCCCTTCAATCCCTAGACTTTGTGGACCGCCGACTCTAGCTAGCTTCCCATCTGCTGAACCTTTCCATAGCGACCTTTGTACCACTAGGGAGTGAAGACACCCCCCACCCCCACCCCTCACCTTGGACACCCGTGGTCAAGAGAGTGGCTGGCTGTTTTAGTTCCCGGGTCGGTGCTGCCTCAGTCCCCAAGGTCTTCGGATTATGTAGAAGCTAGGTAGAAATGACGCTTCCACATATCTTTTTCTCTCTGGCCTTCCTCCCTCTCCAAAATGGACAGCACTTTACTTAAAGGAGAAGAATTGGCATTTTTCGTTTACACTTTATGTTTAAGATTTCTGTTGATTTGTGTTATGTTTGGATAAGCAAGATCTGTTCCCAGATTCTTAAGTATTTCGGTCAGCATTTTTGTGTGGTACCTAACTTGTATTGGGCAAGGATGGTGCTGGAGTTCACAAGGTTCTAAAGATGATGCTCATTCTCAAACCAGTTGTTTAGTTGTGTGTAGGGGAATATGTATAAAGTGGAATGTAAACAGGTAATTGGTTAATGGGATTCCCTGGCAGTCTTTTAATGCATATACTTCCATAGAATGAGAAATCAGGGAAGATTTGTAGAAGAGTATGAAGTGGATTGGAAATGATCATAATTTAAAGCAGCGTTTACACTTTGGAGGTAAAGAGCTTTTGCTCTAGGTGGAATGCAAATATTTAGGGTTTCTGAGTTAAAAGCAATTAGCTAACTGTTCATCTGTATTCTCATTTAAAATAAGTATTGGGATTTAGATGCTCTGTTTAAGACTGTCATGAAATAAGACTACATTACTTTAATGATCTGTTTTGTTAAAGCAGTGGCTAATTACAGGGTGTATCCTCATCTGTTACATTGCTGCTCTAAACTTCCTCTGACTGAAGTGGTAAACTCAGTCTTTATGATGTCATTATCTTCTTACAGATGAGGTGGTGGAAAAGCACAGGATTTTTCTTGAGTTGTATTGCACTATTTTAAAATATTATGTGCCTGCACCCATTCTTTTAACCTTTATTTATTGAGTTCCTACTTTGGGCTAGGCATCAAGGAAGACATCAATAAGAATCAAAGAGCTTTCCATTTTAATCAAAATGGCAGGCAGAGCTGTTTTTAAATTTTAATGAATTTTACAATAGAAAGTAAAATTCATTAAAAGCAGCAAAGAAAAAAAGTTATTAGCCAAATGGTAAGGAACCATAGATGACTTGAGTGCACCTGGTTGTTTGCTTCTCTGTTCTTCACTCAGGCTTCTGAGCTTTGTGGAGAAAACTGAATGATTGTTCAGACTGTTGCCTATACAAATTTTGTTACAGCCAAATCCAGCTATTCCTGTAATGCTGCCCAATTCTATGATAGAAGTTGTGAAAATACGCAGACAGTTCCTTTCACATTCCTCTTAGTAAACCTTTATCTGTACTCCAAGCCCCCGGACTTCTCTTTCCCTTAGGCAAATGACCACCTCCTCCTCCTTATCTCTGGCTCTGGCTCTTTGTTCCATCTTTTATCCCCTCTTCCTCTTCGCTGTCTCCTTCCCCATCTTAAAATGAAAGAACAAAGAGCCAGTACTACCTATTAAAATCACATTTATTTCCTTTCCTTTTACAGTCACATTTCTTTCTCTTTTTTTCTCATTTTCATTATGATTTCTTCATTGATTATTGAGATAGTATATTTTCAGTCAAATTTTTTTCAAAGAGTTTTTTTACACACCTTTTATACTTCCTTAACGCCCAGTTTCTCCTCAACTCACTGCACTTGTGCTTCTTTTCTCTACAGCTTTCACTTAGTTACCAATTTGCTAAACTCAATAAGCACTATATTATCCTTATTTTACGTGATGGTTCCTTTGTGAAGTTATTTTCTGCCTGGGTTTGTTGGGCACCTATATCTTGACTTTTCTTTACCTCTCTGGATGATTTACAGTGAACTTTGTTTTTTTTTTTTTTTTTTTTGCCTTTGCCAGCCACTGCAGTGTTGACATCACTTCATTTCCTCAACTTTCTCCAGACTCACCTCATGCCACATTCCTCCATACACACCATGATGCATTGACTCTAAAGCCAAACTTTATTTTTTATTTGTCAGGGCTTGTTTTTACTTCTGTTCCCTCTACCTAGAAATTCTCCTACATCTTCTACTGTCTGGCTTCTTTTCACCATTCAGGTCTTGGGTCAGACTTCATCTTTCAGAGATACTCTCTGAGATTACCCTTCCTAAAGTGGTGACCCACCTGTCGCCCACCCCTGTTCCGTTCTAACATGTTAACCTCCTTCTGTTTTGTAAGGCTTAACACTTTTTGAAGACGTCTTGTTTGCTTCTTAACTGTTTTCTCCTCTACCCCAGGAACAAGAATAATGTCTGGCACATAGGTACTTTTGATAAAGATATAAATGAAAGAGTTGGTCCTCTTTTCTACAAATTCTCTCATTCTATCTAGGCTTACTACTTCTTCAGATGCGTTTGGTGCTCTAAATGTTGCCCTGTGATTCATACCTACTTACTTATTTGCATATTATTAACACTAATTTCCCACAGGTATCACAGATTCAACATTTCCAGAACCAAACTTATTTCCCACTCCCACCCTCCTCTTCAAAAATTCTATGCTTCTTCCTGTTTTTCCTCTTATTGACTGGTACTATCTTCTCAGAAATCTGAAGTCATTCCCCCCACCCCTTTTTAAAAATACAATTTAATATATTTGGATGGCTAAGATATGTTCATAGTAAAACATTAAGTAAAATAGTGAATATAAGTTTTCCCATCGAAGAACTAATCTTTATAACTGGTTCCTTATGTATTCTTCAGGGATGTTGTGTTCATATGCCGACAGATAGAGATGTGTATTTTATTTACACAAATAGCAGCATACAATATACATTATTATGCACCTTGCTTTTTTCACCTAATGATACATCTTGGAGATTCTTTTTAATATTAGTATGGTATTCCTACTGGTAGGCACTAGATTTTCAATCTTTTTTGCAATTGCAAATAATTCTGTAATGAATAACTTTGTATATACATCTTTTCACACATGTGGGAATATATGTGTAGTATAAGTTCCTAGAAGTAGAATTGGCTGGTCAAATGATAAGTTCATTTTTATGACAGTTGACAAAGTGCCCTCCATAGAAGTTGTACCAGTTTATATTCCTGCCATCAATATGTCCATGCAGAAAAGATTTATTGAATAATCTCTACTGTGTGCCAGGTATTGTGACAGACTTAGGAAATAAGGTGGTGAACAGGACACTCAGTCTCTGCCCTTATGGAATTTGCAGTTTGTCAGGGAGACAGGAGCTTATAATCTAACAAGGGAAATGAATGTTATATAGCTGTTATATAAAAATAAATTTAAAATTGCAATTGTAATAATTGTTTTGAAGGAAAATTGCAGGGTATGTAGAGAATCTATGACAGGAAGATCTGAAATGACATTTAAATTAGACCTGAAAAATGAGTATGAATTAGGTAAATAATAAAGAGAACAGAATAAGGAAAGCAGTATTCCAGGTTGAGAATAGCATGTGTGAAGACCAAGAAGTGAGAAGGAGTTTAGGGAGTTTGAGGAACTGAAGGTAGGCTGGTCTGGTAGAAGCATAGTGAGCAAGGAAGGAGTGCATTGCAAGAAGAGACAGTTGAGGTAGGAAGGGGCTTTATCTTGCAGGTATCTTACAAGCCATTTTAATCACTTTGAACTTTATTGCAATAGAAATGGGCATTTATTGATGGAAGAGTTTTAAAGAGGAAGTGATAGACTAGTATAAATATCTTTCAAAGATCACTCTGATTGTAGGGTGAAGAATGATTGGAAGGGAGCAAGAGTAGATAGCAAATGAATAGTTTGGAGGTAGTTGCAGTATTCCAGGCCAGAAGTACTTACTTTTGATGTCACTGCATGGTGGAAAGTATGTAGATTAAAGAGATATTTAAGGGGCCGGCTGGATAGCCCAGTGGATAGGGCACCGGCATACCACATGGGAGGCCCCGGGTTCAGTTCCCAGGGACCTCTCCTAGCGGGCAGACCGCTTGAGAATGGCAAGCCGCCATGGGTGGGCCAGAGCCGCCGTGGGCAGGGCAAAAAGCTGCCACGGACAGGCAAAAGCCGCCACGGGCAGGGCAGGTAGCCCGCGAATGGAGCGCAGCCAGCCACCCGTGAACTGAAAGCCGGCCGTGAATGGAAGCAGAAGCCGCCCACAAGCGGGGAAAGCTGCGCCTGCGCAGTGACCAGTCTCGGCGCATCGCCGCAGCGGGGGGGAGGGGAGATATGTAATAAATAAATCTTTAAAAAAAAAACAAAACAAATAAACAAAAAAGAGATATTTAAGAAGTAAATATGTAGGGTGAGAAAAATGCATCTTGAATGATGCCTAGGTTTCTAGCATAAGGTACTAAGATTGGAAATCTTGGAAGAAGAGCGCGTTTGTGGAAAATATCATGGAATATAAGTTGGAGCCAGGGGAATTAGAGCAATATGAGAATGTTTAATTCTCCATAATCACTCATCACAATGTGTTGTTAAACTTTTTTTAAACTTTGCCAATATGATAGTTGAAAATGGAATCTCATGGTTTTGACATATAAATAAGGTTGAAGAGCATTGT
>PVKH010027521.1:0-13001 GCA_004027955.1 Chaetophractus vellerosus | reverse complement strand
ATTTTAGTGAGTATAACTAACAGTGCTGATTTATAAACGAGATTGTGGCTGAAAGGGGTAGTCTATGGACATAAATGTCAATTGAATGGAAATGAGAATAACCTAGAGATTTTGTTGGTGGTTGAAGATTGTGGCTAATAGTATAAATATACTATTCTTTTATAAAGTGCTAAGAATATGGTGATATACAGGAAAATTATAATTAATGTAACTTATGGATGATAGTTAATAAGAATATTGTAAGGGGCCGGCTGGATAGCCCAGTGGATAGGGCGTCGGCATGCCACATGGGAGGTCCCGGGTTCGGTTCCCGGGGACCTCTCCTAGCGGGCAGACCGCCTTGAGAATGGCAGGCCGCCATGGGTGGGCCAGAGCCGCGGTGGGCAGGGCAGGAAGCTGCCACGGACAGGCAAAGGCCGCCACGGGCAGGGCAGGTCGCCCACGGATGGAGCGCAGCCAGCCACCCGCGAACTGAAAGCCGGCCGTGAATGGAAGCAGAGGCCGCCCACAGGCGGGGAGAGCCACGCCTGCGCAGTGACCGGTCTCGGCGCGTCGCCGCAGCGGGGGGGAGGGGAGATATGTAATAAAATAAATAAAAATCTTAAAAAAAAAAGAATATTGTAATATTTTGCATTAATGGGGGCAAGAAGATATTACTTCAATTCGAAGGGACAACAATAGGGGTCATAAGGGAGTATGAAATTTTTCCTTTTGGAGTAATAGAAACATTCTAAAATTGACAGCACAACTCTGTGATGAAAATGAGGGCTACTGCGTGTACACTTTGAATGGATTGTACAAAGCATGGCACTGTAAAACACAGGGAATCCAGTGGTAGAAGATGGACTGTGGGTAACAGGACAAATGTGAAAACGTTCTGTCATGAATGATAACGATCATAGGTGTTAATAATCGGGTGGGTTGGGGGAAAATACACTAAATGTAAGATATGGGCTATAGTTAGTAGTAATATTTTGATGATGCTCTTGCATAGTTTGTAATAACAAAGGTTTCACAACAATGCAAGGTGTTAGTGGTGGAGTGATGTATGGGTACCCTGTATGATGAAATGCGTGATTGTTTTGTTAATTCACAACTTTTACTATACACTTATTATTTCTTTATGTTCTCGTATGAATAATATACTTCAATTAAATTTTATTTAAAACAAAAAAAGATTGTAGTATTGTAACATAATTAAGAAGCAAGTTTAAAATATTAAATAGGATCTTGTTCTTTTGCATCCTTGTGATATATATATATATATATTTATATATAGTGTTATGTATAGATCTGTCATTATTCCCCACTGTCTAAAAGATGGTCATTACAGTCCATTCTCTGAAGGAACAAAATATTACTTCTAAAAAAAATCACAAATACATTTGGAGTCCAACTGATCACTACTCATACTTCTTAGTCTCTCATTAGTGCCTCCAGAGCTCCCGTCAATCTCTGGTCTTCTCTCTCTCTTGCTTTTTTTTTTTCCTTAATGATCATCTTTGCACTTAAATTAATTTATATTTTCTTGACAATACTGAGACCACCATTAAACAAAATTGAAACGGTGCTATCAACTGACTTAACAAGACAGAGTGAGTACACAAATGACTTAGAACTATTTAGGTATTCAATTTATATTATTTTAAATGAAATAGTATTTAGGCACTAAAAGGTGTTGGATTTTAAAGTGATCACATATTAAATAGCATATGGGATTGCCTTCACATTTATGTGTGAAAATGTAGTCTAAAATTGCAAAAATTCTCATAAAGATTTCACTACAAAAATACCCTCACAAAAATTAAATTCTATTTTTCCTGATATCCTGTAAGTGCAGTTAATAAATCACCATTTTGCTTAAAGTTGAAACTATTCACGTTGCATTTATACGAAAAATATAAATATACTGTTCATTCATTCACCAAACATATACTGAGCCTTTACTGTGTAGCAGGCACTTTCAGAAGCTAAGAATACAATAGGCCCAAATGGAAGACTGTCACTAATTAAACAATCACACTAATAAAATGGTGTCTATAAAAAGTACATACTTGGGAGGAAGTGACCCAGACAGTAAGTGAAGTCTTCTTTTAGGAAGTGGTGACCAAGATGAGCTCTGAGCGATATGGGGCATTAACTTGGTAGAGCAATGGGGGATTGGGTGGGATAGGACTTGCCAGAAAGAAGAAATAGCTTGGACAGGGTCAAGAACAGGAGGAAACTTGGTAGTTACAAGCAACTGAATGATGAGCATGCTATGTGCAACGAAGCCAGAAATACAAATAGGGGCCAAAACAGTGGCCTTAGAAGTCATCTTGAGATCTTGTTTTCCCTAAAAGCAATGTAGAGCCTCTGAAGGGCTTTAGTGTGTGAGTAGAGGGGGAATCAAGTGGATGACATGATCATATTTGCTAATTGCAAAGTAACAGGTTCAAAGCCACCCTATCTCCCTCGAAGAATTTGTGCCTTGCTATTCCCTCTGCCTGGAGTGCCATCCTTTTTTCCCTCCTCCCCTACATCCATGTTTTTCAAGGTTTTACTCAAAAGTCGTCTTCGTTGGCCACTCTATCTAAAATTGCAATACCCTTAGATTTTTGGAATACCCCTTCCCTGCTTTATTTTTCTCCTTAGCACTTATCAATATCTAACATACTACATATTTCACGTATCTTCTATATTATCTTTTTCTTTACAAAAAAATAGGAGCCAAAAGGACAGGAATTTTGTGTTTTTCATTTACTTCTGTATCCCCAGTGGCTAGAATAGTATCTGAAACATAGAAAGTGCTCAATAAATATTTGTAGTATAAATTAATGAATCTTGAATACTTTCAGAGAAAAAAAAATAGACCCTACACAAGTAATCAGGAATTAAACTGTATTGCATTTGAGAAATTCCGTGGAGCAGTTCCTTTGAAATTTTGAGGAAAAATCATGCCTGACCTAGAATTCCATATCCAACCTTTCCATAAATTATGGTAGAATAAAGACAGTTGAGATATAAAAGTTCTCAGAAAACTTACCTCTCATATACCTATCCTCGGGAAGCTACTAGAGAATGTGTTTCTTTTAACAGAAAGCACAGCGTGAAAGAGGAAGATTCCATATCTAAGAAAAAGGTGATCTGATCTGTCCACGCAAAGGAGCCAGGAAAAGGAAATGCCCAATGGAGAACCAGGACAACAACCTGTGCAGTAGAGAGCTTTAGAGCACACTGCAGCAGGAGATTGGGGGACTCCAGAAGCGATGTTTTCAAGAAAGAGATGAAACTCATAAGATATCCCAGTGTGTTTGGAGATGTTGAAAGGATAAATTGGTGATGGTTACACAGAAAGTAGGCAAATTGTTAAGGGGTGGTTATAACATTAAGGAAAGTAAAAAGTGTTTCAAGAAAGGAGAGCACAGTATAAACACGTTTTGGCTTTATTAACATTTACATCACCATCAAATGTGAATGCTGATGATAGGTCTAACCCAAAATTATTGTTTGATTGTATTTGGAAGATGAAAGGAGGGAAAGTGTGTGTGTGTGTATGTGTGTGTGTGTCCCTGCATGCAGGTGATGTATGGGGTGAGAATGTAAAAGAGCTAAATACCCTTCTTTCATAACAATATATCAACAGATAATAATATATAACCAATGTGAACAAGTCTTATGTAACTATCTGAAATTATAAACCTGTATAAAACTTTGATAACTTTCTGTTATTAATTAGGTTTGAAATGACTAGGTTAAAAGTAATAATGCTCAACATCTGATATAAAACTGGTTGCATGAATACCAATAGGAATATGGACAGTCCTATTGGAATATCTGTGAGGAAAAGTCTGGAAGAGTTGCCTATCATTGATTTTCTAACATATTTTCGTTTTTAGGCAACATATTACTTCAATAAGCAGAAAATCATGAAGATTTAAAAATGAATGTCTAAACTTAATAATTATTTATTTGTTCATAGTAATCACTCATGATAATATGCCTAATTTGCAAATTAGAAAATGCTTTTTTAGGTGCCTGAATGGTAAGGTCAATTTTTTTTTTCCAAAAATATAAACTTTCTACTCTTTTGTTGATGTAATTGATATCAACTCTGGATTCTTACAGCTTGCTGGTCTGGAAAGAGTGCTGTGTATTTCTTACTTTAAAATATGTGCATAATATTATTTAAATGAAGCTACATGATGTAGTGGAAAGAGCATGAGTGATGAAGCCAAATACATTAGTACTTTATGTACAAAGACTGAATGGAACATTAAAATAAACTGTGCATTTTATTAGGAAGGTACAATGTAGCACTTAAATTTACTTGTGAGTCTTCTTTATGTGTCCTCTGTTTATATTTTTATTTTAAATGAAATATAAAATTAATCAAATAAAATGTTCGTTTTAGAGGTTCTTACACCTGCGAGGCACTGTACTAGATGGGTCATTTAAAGAAAAAAATTTTTTGTGCTCTCAAATTGTCTGGAGAAACATGGCAGAGACTACAATTTGTTTACCCAAATCTAGAACCCTGGGAGGGGTTGTGTACCCTTCAATAGAAGTATATTTCCCTGACTCCCTTGAAAATGGGATTGGCCAATATACTGAAGTAAGAGTTTTGAGTTGGACTTCTAGGAAAGATCTTTTTCCTTCCCCTTCTGCTGCTTCTTGTCTGGAGCTCATTTGGATGACAGGAGTTTGAGCCATGAAGTGACCTTGAGATTGGAAGCCACTCACAAAGGACGGTAGAACAGAAAGCTTCAAGGGGCTGAGTTCCAGATGACACCATACCGGCCCTGGGCATCCTATAATTCAATGTCTTTTAGAAGGAAAATAAATCTTTAAACTTTTATCTTGTTTTGGTCTCTTTTTTAGATTTCCTGGTGTATGTCTCCAATCCCAGTCCTAATTAATACAAGAAATAAGACACAAGCAAGAGAAAAGTTTAAGAATAATGTAAAAATGACAGTTTAATAAAAGTAGAAATGGCTCATGGCAGTATACAATTCATTGAATGGCACAGATAAAGCATGGAGTGTTAAGTCTGGGCTCTATAAATACATACAGAAATTTAGTGTAAGATGAAGGGAGAATCTCAAATTATTAGGGAAAATGTAGGTTTTATAAATGATGAATTAATTGGATAACTATTGGGAAAAAGATAAAAATTGGACCCATATATCACTCCATATACCCAAATAAATTGCAAGTGGATCAGAAATATAAATGTTAAAAATAATAGGAAAATAACATGGATGCATTTCTTCATAACTTGGCAATGGGTAAAGCTTTTGTAAATATGACTTAAAATCCAGGAACAATAACAAAAAGAATGATAAATTTGACAACATAAAAATTAAAACTTTTCCATGTCAAATAAAACTATAAATAAAGTTAAAAAGACAAATGAACAGCTGGGAAAATATTTTAATATATATTATTACAAAGGAATAACCTCTTAACACCAAAAGAGCTCCTAAAAATTAATTTTTAAAAGTAGATCAACAACCTAATAGGAAAATGGGCAAAAGGCATACCTAGGCCAGGAATTCACTCAAAAAGAAAGGCAATTTTACTATTCGTGGCAATTCTGATGCTATTTGAAATTATTTAAACATAAATAAATAAATGTTTATTGGTTATTATTTATTAGAAAACAATATGTTTGGTATAAACATAAAATCAAAGACCTTAAGTAAATAATTGAAAATTTAATTCCAAATATATAGACTTACAACTTTTTATTTGGAAATAATTTGCAAATAATTTAAAAAATAAGTTACAAGACTTGTACAAAGGAAATCACTTTATTGTTTTCCCAGTTTCATCTATTATTACCAATTTGCCCATTTTTATCATTTGCTCTATTTATTTACACATAAGCTACTGTTTGCGTGTGATTTTTTTTTCTGAGCCAGTTGAGAGTAAGTTGCATACATCATGATTCAGTGGATATTTCCTAAGAAAAAGAACATTCTTTTTCATACAACTATTAACTTCAGTAAACCAAACTTTGATTCAATACTTATATCTAAGTATAAATATCGAATACTTATATCTAATATGAATACCATTCATAGGCTTAGTCTGTCAATTGACCCATTAATGTTCTTTATAGAAGGTTTTTCCCTCCTGTTTATGGTCCAGTCTAGGACCAGATGTTAGATTTAGTTGCTATGTCCCTTTGGTCTCTCTTAATATGAAACATTTCTTCCATCTTTCTTTTTCTTATATCATATTGACATTTATTGAAGACTTTTTAAAAATAGAATGTTCTTCATTTTGAGTTTGTCTGATGTTGCCTTGTGATCAGATCAAGATTGCACATTCTTAGCTGGAATACTACATAAGTGACACTGTGTTTGTTGAGCCAAGGTCTTGGTTACTACCAGGAGAGAAGGCCCACCATACAGAGAATGGCAAAGATATGCCAGTCACTGAGAGTGGGCATCCAGACACTTCTGCCTACTCCACTGTACTGTGATATCGCAGTCACCAAGGGAGACACAACATATACAAGCACTGTTGGAATACTATGCAGAAGAGATGGAGCAAAGCCAGCTTCAGTAGAAGGCTTCAGTAGTGGTCAATTCCCCATGGCCAGTGGGTCTCTGCTGACAGCTGACGCGGGCAATGGATGGCACATACCCCTCTCATATTGCAGAAGGGAAGACCCCATTTCCTCGACACCAGGAATAGATATACTAGTGGGGTTGGCCAGACAAAGTTCACTGTGTACCTGCACAAGGGAGGATTACCCTACAAGGAAGGGTCTGTGCTGAGCATAAGCTCATTGCCCAATCTCCTAATAAGGGACTGTTTCTGGCCCAGGTCTCTGATTAGGGCAAGCCTGGCAAGGGGTGGCAGGTCAGGCAATGGATCCTTCCCTAAGAGTAAACCCTTCAACCTTCACTGGCCTGCCAGAAAGAAAGTTTCAATAGCATTTTACATTTAGTAGGAACAGGAACTACTTCGAATTTGAAGAGGTGGGTCCTATGTGGTCCCTGAATAGTCCAGATAGTAGTGACTCATTTACAGAGTCTTTCTGCCAAGTTGACACAACATTTAACCAGGGCCAGGAGGAGGGGCACTACCAGGAGGATGATCAGGCCTCCCAGAGGATTATTCTCAACCAAGAGATCTAGGTGCCAGCTAAAGAAATCAAAAAAAGAGTTCAAGTGGGATTGCAGCTGTGCCGCCAACAGCCATCCCATCTAAGCATGTATCTTTTCCATTTGTTCCAACCTTTCTTGAATTGTTTATGTAGACACAGCATGATGTTTTGGTAATAATACAGACACCCCTTTGTTCTGCCAGTGGATAATGAAGGGCTATCAGTTAACCACCACCATCTTGGCTAGAGAATTCAGTGAATCCTGTTGATCTTGAATTGCTTGGGTGGTAGCATTAGATATTTTCTCCATGGTCAGAGATAAGCTGCATACCATCTGTCCTATGGCATGCACACTTATGCCTGGTATGAGCACTTGGACCACAGAATGGAGCCAGCTGTCCAATTGTCCTGCTGGGAGAGTGTGTTGGGCCATGTGATGGGTGATCAGAGTGGGGCCCTTCCACCCCTCCACATGATTGTCCATATGGATGGTGGGTACTAACATCCCAAGGCAGAGAGAGCTCTCTCCTGGTAGAAGGCAATCCATCCCAGTAAGTGCTACAAAGGAAAACATATTGTGGCAGGGTGCATGAGGCACCCACAAAGGACTTGTTATTATAACGGGCACTAGTCCTGTTACAAGTCTGTTTAGTTTGAGTTTGTCATAAAGTGACTGTGAATGAGTGATTGCAAAGCATCACCTTGTCCAAGGTGCCAATATGTCAGTGACCCTGGTTCCTATGTGAGACCCTTCTACACGTGGTATAGGGATGTTGAAGCAGGGAATACCGGGATGACTTTGCGGCCAAACACACATCAATGGAGTTGCCTGGAGATTCGACCTATTGATTGCTTGAGGCAGGTTGGTGTCATTGTATACTGGCCAAGCTGCCATGATAGAGGTCTGTGATGAGAGAGATCTTGTTCTGGAGTAGCAGATCCAGCATTGTTTTAAGTTGCCTCTTGTTGCCACTGCCATGCTGGCCTTTACTAGGGTGTTGCTAATCCAGGCACTATCAGGATTCCTGAGGGAAGAGAAAAAGGAGTTAGCTACCCCACCCCACCTCCACCTGCCCTTCGTTCTTCCAGAAGCCAGATATGCTACTGTCCTATTTGAAGTGAGGGTTGCCTAGGTATTGAGACCCAATCTGTCTATTCAAGTACTGAGACTACAACTCCAGTGGAGACTCATTTCAATCATGTCCCAAGGGCAAATAACTACCCCTACTGTACAAATTTAGGTATCTTAATGCTGTTATCCACTACAAGGTACTAGAGATTCTTGGAGAAATGACTGCTTCCAAGTCTAGAGTGAGGAACATACAAGGTAAGCCCAGGGCATCCTCTTGGGCCACAGAGAAGAAAAGTTCTCAAAATCTAAGTGAGTTATGTCAAAGGGACTCTGGATTCAGCTTGAACAGGATTCCATTGTCCAAAGATGAGACAGATTGAGCATCAAAAAGAAAAAATAACCATAATTGATTGGTATGCATTGACTATATAAATCTATAATGAGTCATAATAATACTCCCCACACCATTCTTAGTACAGGATATGCTGGGCTCTTTTGCTCTGATGAGATTTTCTGGTCCTTGTTTGGACAGTTGTGCCTGTTTTGCCTCATATGAAAGAACTTATCTTTCAAGAACCAACTCAGATGCCATCTCCTCTGGGAAGCTTCCCCTAAAGCCTCTATGTCATGCTTTGTTCCTTTCCCTATATTCCAGTAGAGTTCATTGTACATGCCTCTTTAAATGCACTTGTCATACAGTATTGGAATTATTTGTTTAACAGTGTTTTTTTTCCTCGATTGTAAGCTTGTAAATAAAGGACCTGTGTGTGTCTTATTTATATTGGTATCCTCCAATACTAAGCACATACTATATGCTTAAAGACAGTTAGGTATATAGTATTATTACTATAAGTAGTATATATAGTCTATATAATATTGTGTGTTGTGAATGAATGGATCAATTTCAATAGTCCTCTCTGTTTCTTCTTGATCACACAATATAGATTTGTCTATATTTTAGAAAATGGTTGAGTGCAGTTAAATAACTATTTTAGTCAACCTGTCAAATTTTTATCACAATAGATCTAAATATTTTCACATTCAGCCAGAAATGTGCCCCACAATCTTTTCCTGATTCTTTTTTTTCTTTTCCTGATTCTTATTCTTAGACAATAGCTTTCTATAGTATTTTGATTCAGCCCTGTCTTCTCCCCCTAAAGATCCATCCATACAATAAACCTACTTTTTATAAAATCTTCCCACCACACACACACACCTGGAGTTGGCTCTCTCATCTGTTTGCTCATTGTTTTGCATTTGCCACAGGGGTGCTTTGCAATATATACCAAAAATTGGTTGGTCTTTATAAAGGGTATTTATTTGGGGTAGGAGCTTACGGTTACCAGGCCACAAAGCATAAGTTTCTTCTCTCACCAAAGTCCACGTGTTGGAGCAAGACAGCTGCCGACCTCTGCAAGGGCTCAGGCCTTTGGGTTCCTCTCCTGCCGGGGCTGCGTTTCTCTCCGGGCTTAGCTTCTGGTTCCTCCACAAGTTTAGCTGTAGACCATGAGGCTCTCTACACTTTGCATCTCTCCACAAGGCCAGCTGTAGACTATCAGGCAAACAGCTCACTTGTCTTCTCCTGGAGCACTCCTCTCCAACATCAGAACTGCTTCTCAAATCTGCTGCCTTGCTTTTTACACTTGAGACCACACCCACTGAGGGGCAGGGCTGAATGCCCTCCTGACGTGGCCCAGTTAATACCCTAATCATAAACCAATCATGCCCAGATGAACAAATCCAATTACAAGCATGATTCAATTTATATTTTTGGAATTCATAATTAGATAAAACTGTCAAACCATTACAGCGTTCATTGTCTGTTTGTTTTTCTTTAGGAAGCACTGGGAACCGAATCTGGGACCTCCCATGTGGTAGGCGGGTGCTCAACTTCTTAAGCCACATCTGCTCCCCAACCTACTTTTAATATAAGGTGGGGAGTGTTAAATTACATCATTTTTAAACTGTTATATAAAAAAACAACTGGTAAGTAACTGGTGATTTGACTTAGTTGTAATATTTTAAAAAATAGATACAAATAAAAAAATTTTAAAGTCAATTTGGTCCAATGTCTGTAACACACCAGCTACAATCACGCTAAGATGTAGCATGTATACCAGTAACTTGTCTTTTTGAAACCTCATGCAAGCGGTATCTCACTAGGTGTGGAATCTTTTATGCATATGTTCGTGCATCCTGCCTTAAGTCTTTGTGGACTTTCAAGCGTTAACAATTTAGGTGACAGAGTTGCCTTAAGCCTTTGTGGACTTTCAAGCGTTAACAATTTAGGTGGCAGAGTTGGTGTAAACCACCTGACAAAACCGTGTACGAATACACTCTACAGCGGTAAAACCCTCTCTCGCACGCTGTAAATAGATTCTTCTATAGGACCTTGCCGAGTGAGCGCCGACATGTGAGGTCAAGGCCGCCGCTGAATGCTCATCTGTGCTTCCGGGGATTCTTCCCTGCTCTCTCGGGAAGTAGAAGAGAGGCGATGCAGGAGAGAGTGGAAAAGATGCCAGGGACCGGGCCGCAGTCGCCTGTGCGGCTCACAAAGCGAGGTGGTGCTGAGGGGCCCCGAGTGTCCGGGCGCTGGCCGGGGTGCTGAACCCGCTCCCGGGACCGCGCGAAGGATCGAGCGCCGGAAGGGGGGCGGGGGGAGTTGAGTTCTCAGAGACTCCCAGCGAGTGTAGGGGCGGCTACCGACCCATTCCCACCGGGAGCCGCTCCTGTCGCCTCAACAGCAACCGCAGCAAGAGCAGTGCAGCCCGTTTTTATTTATTGAGCACCTACTCTGTCCCCTGCACCTGAAATCCACTTCCAGTAGTCCTCACACCAGTCTCTCAATTCAAACCAAAAAAGAACTGAAGCTCGGGAGAGCGAAGGCTTTGGCCACCGGAACACAGCTATTAATTGGCTGATCTCTCTCAATTATTCCACAAAAAGTCATTACAGGCTCTGCTCCTCTTCCACTTGTCCTGCCCATCCCGCCTCCCAGACAGGTGTCTTTCCTTTTGCTCCTCCCACACACCCCCTCCGGTCCTGAGGTTATATTATGCAAAAACATTTTCCCAGTCAGCATATCCCCCACGACCACCAATTTGGGGGAGTTTACAAAGAACTGGGATTCAGGGTTGGTTCATCCACAAATCAGACTTTCGCCTTGCGCGCTCAGAAGAGGCAAACCAGATTGGAGATACAATCTGACCTCTGAGCCCCCAACTCGCTGTTTGACCTAGGGCAAGTGGCCGTACGTCTCTAGGCCCCAGTTTCTCTCCGCTAACAGGAAGAGAGGTTCTAGGACCGCGTGAGACTCTTCCAAGGTGCACGCCGATCCCCTCCATTCCGAACACAAACACTGTATCTTTTTTCTTTTTTCTTTTTTTCTTTTTTTCTCTTTTCACTTCCTACCCCCTTTCCTCAAGCCAGGTTGGGCACGCCTGATTCTCCCCTCTAGGTCCACGGCCAACTCTTCCGCTGGTGGAGGAAGAACGCGGAGCCCTACGATGCTGTTCTCGCCGCCACCACCAGCGAACCCCACTCCCACCCCGGGTGTGACCTGCTCTTCCCGGCTACACTAGGCCAGCAGCGCCCCAGGCTCGGGAGGGAAGTCATCGCGCTCCCCGCTTCCCAGTGCTTGGTATCTGAGGTCCCCATGCCCTGGCGGCCCTTTGAGAAGTGCGAGATGGAGGTGGAGAGAAAACGCACAAGAGAGATCTAGCTGGTGAGGCTACTCCCGTGACAGGTACGTGTATGGGGGCCGGCCGGAAGCTGCGTTGGGGGAAAGGCACTTTCGAGAGAGGACCGGGATGAAGGGAGGTGCCAGAGAGGGAGGTGGTGGCCGCTGGGTCACTTTCTCTGTCCCTTTCTCAACAGTCCTCTCTCCATCAGTCACTCCCTCCCTCTCTTTCTCTCTGCCTCCTTCTCTCTCCTTTCACATCCCCTATCGTTCCCAGTCTCACTTCTCCCTCGGTTTTTGTCTCTCCCTTCCCTCTCGTTCCTCTCCAAGCATCTTCCCTGTCTCGCGCCTGAGGAGACCTCCTACAGCTCCAACCCGGTCCAGTCTCCCAGCACGGTCGCATACTAGAGCCCGCGCGGGGTAAGCCCAGGCGACCGCATGTGGAACGCAACGCCGCACCAGGAGCCGGGACTCAACCTCACGTTGGCTGACCTGGACTGGGACGCGGCCCCGGACAATGGCTCTCTGGCCGACGATCTGCTGCAGCTCTTCCCTGCACCAGTGCTGGCCGGCGTCACGGCCACCTGCGTGGCGCTCTTCGTGGTGGGTATAGCGGGCAACCTGCTTACCATGCTGGTGGTGTCGCGCTTCCGCGAGCTGCGCACCACCACCAACCTCTACCTGTCCAGCATGGCCTTCTCCGACCTGCTCATCTTCCTCTGCATGCCGCTAGACCTCGTCCGGCTCTGGCAGTACCGGCCCTGGAACTTCGGCGACCTGCTCTGCAAACTCTTCCAGTTTGTCAGCGAGAGCTGCACCTACGCCACCGTGCTCACCATCACCGCGCTGAGCGTGGAGCGCTACTTCGCCGTCTGCTTCCCGCTGCGGGCCAAGGTGGTGGTTACCAAGGGCCGAGTGAAGCTGATCATTCTGGTCATCTGGGCTGTGGCTTTCTGCAGCGCGGGGCCCATCTTCGTGCTGGTCGGGGTGGAGCACGAGAATGGCACCGACCCGCGGGACACCAACGAGTGCCGCGCCACTGAGTTCGCCGTGCGCTCGGGGCTGCTCACCGTCATGGCGTGGGTGTCCAGCGTCTTCTTCTTCCTGCCAGTCTTCTGCCTCACTGTGCTCTACAGCCTCATCGGCAGGAA
>PVKH010027520.1:0-13007 GCA_004027955.1 Chaetophractus vellerosus | reverse complement strand
CATGTTTTAGAACAAGTAGAAACTATCTGTAAACTATAAAAATGAAACCTGCCTTTACTATAGAAGCCATAACCACCACCAGACCACTTATAAAAGGGGAACCACCAAGAGAACTCAAACCAAATGATTACACAATATTTCAAACAGTCAGAACCTACCATGTTCTGATGCCATGGAAGTGTCACCCACAAATTCATCTATAAACTCCAGCTTTCATAAAAATGCCAAAAGGTCATGCCCTTCACAGAAATGCCTACAACCAGTAGAAAGAGGGCGTCACACCTGACTTTCTCCCCGGGCATCCCCATTGCTAAGAGCAGCATATTGCCACTTCACAGATAAATACACTGATGCTCTGATGGGAAAGGTGACCTGTGGTTGCAAAATGATTAGCAAAACCTTTCCCCTTCTGCATGAGAATTTGACCTCGGGTTAATTGTCTAGTTCTGTTCCCCCCAAAACCCGAGATCTCAAATCAACCACGTGACCAAGCAACATTGCTATAAAAATGACCTTTGGTTGATGAACTGGATCTGGACTTAGAAGAACTCTAAATAAAATACAAATACCCCTCGGGGACACCGTCATGCTGGGCTTCCCTGAGAGTTGGGACTCTTCTAATTTTCCCTGTGGGAACCCCAGGAGTTGTGCCTAGGAAGCTATTATAAGAGACACTGCCTCCTGTGGACATCACTCCTGAGCTGTCACCTGAGCTGTGTGTACACAGGGGCGGGGGCAGTGACAGCACCCGCGTGGCTGTGTGGCTTCACACACACAATGCCTCCAGAACCACTCTGTGGAGGAGCAACACCTGGCACGCCTGCCAGCAAACTCTGATTCCCGTGCAGATCTTGTGTGGAAGGGTGCTAAGGGTGGCTTGTGCTGGTCGTGAGAATCTGAATGTTTGGGTGATCCTGAGCAGACGCCCTGGTAAGCACTGCCCTTGCCCAAAGCCACATTCCCAGGAAGCGGCAGGCCAGAATCCAAACTTGGCTGTCTGCCTTCAAAGTACTTGCTTTCTTCTAATTGCAGGGCCCCAAACCTGCAATTATCTCTTCACCTGAGATAACTGTACTCTGGCCCAAGAGGCTGGTACAACTTCTCAAACATTTGCAGGATTTTGTTTTTTCCTTTTTTCCTCTTTCCTGAAGTGCCATGTGAGGTCCTTACGTTTGGTAGCTTCTAATTCACCCTGCCTGCCTAGACGTGGCTGGTCTAACTGTTCACTGAGTTCCATTCCCAGGCAATCCCCCAGAGGTTTCTTTAAATTCAGTGGTGCACCTCTGGTTCAAACCTTGAAGCTGGTTTTCTAAGCCACTGCACAGAAGCCACAGCTGACACAGTTGGTTCCTAAAGATGATGACCACTGAGCACCAACCAACCAATGGCATCGGAGATGCCACTGAGCACCAACAGGCACCTAAGCTCTCCCTGGCCAGGGATAACAGCACAGGAATGGCACAGCCCTCCTGATGGCCAAGGGAAGGCCCTACCCCATCCCTGGGAAATGGTCTTGCAGAAGGCTCTCCACAGAACATGAGCTCAGTAATACAGTGAACCCAGCAGATATCCTCTCAGAGCAATACCTCGACCAGAAGAGCATGATGAGTCACCCCTTTCTCCCCTTCCCTTCCTTGTCTCCAAGCAAAAATCTGGAGACAGAAATAACACAAATGATATCCCTTCTCTGGAGTCCTCCTGGAACCTTTCTGGCAAAGTCTGTATTTTTCTTCACAACTTTGGATATATCTCCATTATAGAACATGGGAGCACAGCCCTCCTCTGCGGTTAGGAGCCTCTGGAAAGCAGGGTCTGTGTCTCATGCTCTCTGTGTCACCACAACCAGCCCAATGCCAGAAAACATTGTAGGCTGCTCCATAAAGGATGACAAAATGAACAAGGGGAAGAAGCAATGGGAATCACGGTATCCCAACCATATTCTTTTCCGCATGACTTGGACCACTGATTCAACTGCAGTGAGATTAAACTGCAATTTTATGTCAGAATCCTGATTAATGGCGGGATGGGGACAACATCATCATTGTTACATCTTCCAATCACTAACTTGGATAGAAAACTTGCTTTGCCAATCACAAAGTGACAAGTTTATAGAGCTTCTAAATCAATGGTCCAATGATGCTCCGGCATGACATAGTGCTGATGGCTGTAAAACTCTGGCTCCAGTCACATCTGGCTTTTTTCTTCTACCCATGATAGGCAGGAGTGATCAAAGAGGAAAAAGTGACACGGAGGAGGAAAAAGAGTGAGGGAACGTACCAGAAAGCACTGATGGAGCTTGCACTAGACAAGGCCAAAGAGCCAGTAAAATCTGAAGATTTCATTCACTCATCTCAGTGGTTTAGTGACAGAGGACCTCAGACTCATTTCTCAGATCAGGAAATTGAAGCCTAGAAAAGTTAACTGTCTTGAGTGAGGTCGTGCTAGTCAGTAGAGAGTTTGATGGCAAACCCAAGTGCTTTTTGAATTACACCAAGGCTTCCGGTTCTAACTCACAGCAAGGTGTTAGGAAAAAGGCCAGTTTTTAATCAAATGAGCTTGTTATTTCAGCTTCATATATATATGTATATCCAACCCAAGAGAGTAATAATAGAGTAGTATCAAGTATGTAGGGAAACTAGCCCCCTCACACATTATTGATGGGAATATATATATATATATATATATGGTTATAACTTTTTGGGGAGCAACATTCGGTAATAGTTAATCAAGCATAAACCGTGTGTATACTTTGGTGTGACAATTTCGCTGAAATGTTTGTATGCATGCAAAAAGACATAAAAAGATGTTAATCTTAGTACTATTTATAATATCAAAAAATTAGAGGCAACCTAAATGAAAGTGGTTAAATAGATCAAGGTAAATCCACACAATGGAGTACCATGCAACTATTTTGAAGAGAATGACCTATATGTACAGACAAAAAAGGCTATGATTTATAGTTTTTATTTATGAGAGTTCAAAAAGTCATTTACAACTGTATATGTGTATATTCATACATATATAGACACTCGCACATATATAAACTAAAAGGTATTTTTGGGGGACCGTCTATAGAATAGTGGTTAGGAGTGTTGGCTCTGAAAGCACACAGCCTGCATCCACATCCCGACCTCATCACTTACTAGCTGCACGACTTTAGTCAAGTCACTTATATTCTCTGTGCTTCTGTCTCTTTACTGTAAAGTGGGGGTAATAATAGTACTTGCCTGATAGAGCTCCTGTAAGAATTAGACAAGTTATTTTACATAAAGCACTTAGAATACTGCCTGGCAAATAGTAAACATGGGGCAATATTTTTCAATCAAAATACTTTAGTATATGCATGAAAAGAATGTAGAAGTATAAACTCAGTGGTAAACAGCTGCTATCTCTGAGAGTTGGGATTATGTACGGATCTTTTTCTTTTAATAAATTTCTGTGCTTGAATCTTTTACATTTTAGATGATTATATTTGTAATGAAAGGATAGATATGCTTTTGATAAAATGAAGAAAACCATATTATTCAGAAGAGAATAGCGCCCATATATATAGAATATGAATTCCAAATATATCAAATTCATACAATGGACTTTATTTATTTATTTTTACAATGGATTTTAGACACGTACTAGGTCTCTGGCAGGGTCAACACATTCAGAGGATGTGACGGGGCGGAAGGAAGAAAAGGTAATGTGACAAATGTTTTAAAAGACAGCTATTTCCTCTTGCCCTGAAAATCTGTGATTCTGCAACTGTAGCCCTGAGGCCAGTGGAGTCAACAGAGGAAGTGAACTGCCTTCGTGTGTCCCATCCAGAGGCACCCAAGGCCATCTCTCCACACAGACATCTCCCAGCCCAATCAATGCTGCCTGCACCTGATTGTTAGAGAATGAAACTAAGGGCAGATCTAACCACATGAGTGATAAGGATACAACAAACATACACTAGCAGGTTTTCCCAGTGGCTAAGGATCTGCAAATTATTCCTTTCCAACCCTACAGGCAAAATCTGAGACCAGAGTCTTTGACAAATCAAAAGGTTATGTCGCTATACTGGAACACTTTTGTTTTTTATATATCAACTGTGTACTTGGCCACATTATGGAATGATCTAATGAATTCTGTGCGAGTCTCTAGGCTTTTTCTAGCTATGGAAATATTACCTATTATTTTCGTTCTGTTTCACATTTCAGTTGATTGCTCAGTATAACCAGAACTAAGTTTAGTGAGATGGCAAGAGGGAACACACTTGTTTGGCTCTGATTTTAAGAGGAATTCTTTAGCATTTTTCCACAATGTATAAAGCACTGTGTGGGTTTTGAAAGGATGCCTGTTATGATTCCCCTTCATTCCTCTTAATGTTTTTTAAAAATTGGGAATAAGTGTTGAAATATTTTTGTCGTAGAACAATAGGTTTCTCGTTTAACTTACTGTTGTGATTAGATAAATTCCTAGGAGTGGAACTCTTGAAGCAATGGGTCACATATAAAAGTCTATGAACGGCTCACCTGAGAGTGAAATGCCTGAATACAACCTGATCAGGACCCTAGGCACTCTCAAGAAGGCTTCCATGAACTAAGACAGATAATGAGATTACATCATGGACTTTACCTAGAATCCCAGAGTGAATTCAAGCTCTAGTGCTTAACTATCTGTGCGAACAAGTCACTTAATCTCTGAGTCTCATTTTGTTTATCTGTGAAATTGGGTTAATAATATTCACCTTGCAGAATGGTTGTAAGGATAAAGTAAGATAGTGAAAATTAAAGTACCTGGCAAATAATCAATACATGCTCAATAAATAAGTATGACTCTCTTTTCCTTCTTCTGATAACAAAGTCTTTCTAGGGGCTCTGCCACTATTAGAATTCACAGTCACAGTCCTTAAAGAGACCTTGCCATTCTCTGGCTGCTTGGTGCCCACCTGGCAACCTCTCTGGGCAGGGGACAGATTGGTGGCTGTCCTAGGACTGGTGGCCAGCACCTGGCTGGGATACCTGAGTGTCTCTGCCTATCTGTACCTTTAGCAGGCCTCCAACCCTGCTTCCTCCAAGCCCTGTTCCACCCACTAGGCACGTTAACCTTCTATTTTCTCAGTCATTTGAACTTTGGTCTCACATTCATCTCATGTCTTCCCAAAGTGACCACAGTACAAGGGTGGGGTGGTCCACCCGAGGCCCTGCACAGGCTCCTCCATAACACCTTCCCAACTCCCCTCTGGGTCAGCCTGCATATCCCTAATCAGCCCTTAACAGGCAAGAACACGAGTGAGCATTTCTTTTCTACTTCCAGGAAGAGCACAGTATTTAATCATGGTTCTAAAGTGAGTGGGTATACATTTTAGGTCCACCACTCTCTGATGTGATGTTGGCAAATACTTAACTTCTCTTTAACTTAGTTTTATCATTTGCAAAATGAGGATGACAACATAGCTTGTTGGTCAAATTAAATTAGTTAACGTGTAAAGCACCTGGCACATAGTGGGTACTCAATAAAATGCAGCTAATATTTATTTATGTAAAAAAGCTAGCTATATATTGCATATATGTGCAAATGCATTGTGGAAACTCTAGAAGGATATGCAAAAGATGGTTTATATTGGCCTCCTTCAGGGAGCATGTAAAGGAGAACTTTTACTTGACATTTATGGTACCAATTTACAAGCATATATTATTTTTGTAACTTAAACATACTTTAAAAAATAATAGACTAGGATGTGGTGAACAAAACGAAAGGAGGGAAAGGAAAAAATGGAGAGGAGTAAAAATGGTCTGCTTGAGGCAGAAGCCAAGGGTTGGGCCATGAAGAGCCTTGACTGTTTGAGCTATCTTGGTTATGGCTATAGTGCTAGTTGCAGACTTTCCCATGTCTGGACTGGAAAACCATCTGCCATATATACCTGCCATCCCTATATAAATTTCCTTCATATTTTCTCCAGTACTTTGGAAAAAAAAACAGATATAATGATGAGCAAACCCTCGGGGGAGTCCAGCTCCGCTGAACCAAGTTCTCCTGGGTTGGAGGGGTAGATGAGGGAGGTCCTATCTTGTTCACAGTAGCAAGGCTGCCCATGCTCCTGGAGCACCTTAGGGAGTGGGTGGTGGCTCTTCTGAGTCTCGGGGACTTACAGGGGACAAGCCTTAGGAGGTTTCCACGTTATCAGGGATACGTCCAAAAGACTCGGGCATACTCCCTAAAGAAGTCCAAACCACTTTGCTGGAGGAATGAGGAAATACCATGCCTTTAATTGACGAATCTTCTAAACTGCCTCAGTTTTACCAATGTCTGAAGAGAATAGACCAACACAAGCAAAGGTTTGTGACTACCTCCTGTGCTCACCACCTTCTTTTCCTCATCCTAAAAAAGTTCAGAATTGTATATAGAAAAAATTACTTCCTTTTGTATTAAAAAGTTACATCATTAGATGCTAAGAGCAATGTTGCCTCCTCCTTATACCTTATAGCCAAGATCATTTAGCCAACTCACACTCCTGACTTTTTCAAAGGATAAAACCTCCTTGTTCTTGACTCCCCTCATATCCCTTCTGATGGGTAAAAAAACTTATAAACCTACAAAAAGCTTGCATTTCTGGAAAACTACCTAATTCTTAGAGCATGGCCTATGAAAATGTATTTGTTTGTTTGTTATTTTTGCTTGTTTTTGCTCTTATCTTTGCTCATTGTTTTTTGCTTGTTTTTTGTTTGTTTTCTTTAGGAGGCACTGAGAACCGAATCCAGGACCTCCCATGTGAGAGGTGGGTGCTCAACTGCTCGAGCCACATCTGCTCCCTGAAAATTTATTTTTAAATTCAAAGTGCTAACTTGCTTCTATCTGTAGCTCGGGTGGCCTCTGGGCCCCTACCCAAACAAAAACATATATTCTTGCTGGTAACTGTGAATATAACAATCTTTCCTCCACTTTATTAATGCCTTGGCTAACAAAGTTCCTGCCACCCAATTTTGTTCTTGATCCATTCCTATTACCTGATTTGCAACTCCCTCTACTCCCTACCAAACTCACCTAAAGGAACCAGATATGCTATAAAGGAAGATGGCAAAAAGGAGCCTCATGAAGACTGCTCACCTTTCTCATGGCTGCTTGGCGGTGGGGGTGGGGAGGTGACTGGTTTGGACTTGTCATAGTTGTTAAAGCTCTGGCTGCGTCGGTTGTTAGAAGCGGCTGACCCTCCACGTGTTTTGACCTCGCTGCCTGCAGCGGATACTCTCGCAGTAGGACCTGGAAGTCTAAAATGTAAAAGCAACAGGGTAAGGGATTCGTTCTTGGGAGAACAGCAGTGTTTCAGAAGAAGAAACTGCAACCATGCATGGGGTAAAAGACATCACCTAAGACATTGGGTCTGAAGAGGTTTGCCAGTCACAGTCTTTTGGTAGAACTAGTAAAAACATCTAGGCTATTAATAACCCCAACAAAATCCAACAGCAAATCATGAACAGTTTTCCTTTGAGTAAAGAGAGAAGTTTTGAATAAATAACATATGAATATGTTTGCTGAATGTGATGGTTAGGCTAATGTGTCAACTCGGCCAGGTAATGGTGCCCAGCTGTTTGATCAAGCAAGCACCGGGTAACTGTAATACAAGGGCATTTCATGGACTTTAATCATCAGCAAGTTGATTGCATAGATGGCTGATTACATCTACAATCAACTAAGGATTCTGCCATCAGCAAAGAGTGATGTCTCATCCCATCAGCTGAAGGCCTTAAAAGGGGAAATGATTTCAGCATTCAGTGAGAGAATTCCCATCTCTACTTCAGACAGCCAGCTTCTCCTGGGAACTCATCAAGGACCTTTATCAGAGCCCCTGGTTTGCTGCCTGCCTGCGGAATCTGGACTTGTGCATTCCCATGGTCACGTGAGAGAAGTTTATAAAATCTCATACTATTTACAGTTATCTCCTGTCGGTTCTGTTTCCCTAGAGAATCCTGACCAATACACTGATTAAAAATACAAAGCTCAGTTTTCTTTTCCTCTGGTATAGGTATTTTTATTTTTCAATAAAGCCAAACCATGTCATCTCTAATTCTACCGAGCATGGAACACAAAAGCCTGATAAGATTCAACAGTTTACCTTATGTGTACATCTCTTCTCGTAGGTATTGAAAATGGTGTTTGCCATAATCCAGGGATGCAGATATTAAGAAAAGGATATAATCTATAATGGTCACAAAGGGAATTACTAGCACTTGAACCCACTGCATCTGCAATGAGAACTTATGGCCTAGTTGGAAACACTTGTCCAGGCATACATTTTCCTTCAATACCATGGTCATTGCTTTGGGACTGAAATCCAGTTTCTCTGGCCATATATTTTTTCTGTAAAACCAGCAGAATCTGTTAGCCTGAAGACAAACACATACTTTCCCTTTAAATAAAACACCTCATTTTGGGTGGTTTGGGAAATAAAGTCTCCAGACTTCTCTATAGTGTGGCTAAAGATATTATGGCCCATCACCCAAAGAGTTAAGGGTATGACCCCTCAAATTCAAATTTTGGTCCAGGGACTTACCAAGCAGGTTATTCCCAATAAGTAAAGTTGAAAGATGAATAAACGATGAAATACTTAGTTATATCTTTCAGTTAAACCCCACTTAGCTATATTTAAAAGCCACTGGAACCTCAACCGACTATCATAAGATCTAGTGATAAGTCAATTTTTAACTCATAAAGCTTTCAAGCCTTCTCTCTCCATGCAAACCTATAAGCACCAAAGAAGACTAAAGTCTGGAAGCATTTTAGATATAAGCAGGCAATCTCTTTAAACTCTTTCTTGTTGGCTGAGCAAGAAAGATGGTTATAGAGTAAACAGAGAACATGAGATGGTGTGAGAGGACTATAAAATTTATACAGTTAAAAAGAAGCTGGCCCAATTCCCTGACTAGGAGCTAGGGGAAAGGGAAGGGGGTTAGCTCTTCCCCTAACAAGAAGCAGTGAGAACTTCAAGGCATAGCTTCCCACTGCACTAGGAGGAGCTGCCATTCTGTTAATTTGCCCCATCTTGTTTGGAGGATATTTACCCCAATAAACACAGGTCAAGGGTGGGATACAAAAACCTGTGTTGGGAAACAGATGATGCTAGCACAACTGGCCAAGGAGGTTTAGCAACGAGGTCTTGGTGACTCTTGGTTCTGCTTCCAATGTCAACAGAGTCCTGCAAGCCCTCCAGGTCAGTGTTATCTGGCTACTTAACGCCCAATGGTAGAGCTTCCGCAGGTACAGATTTGGGACTCCTTTAAGTGGGACTTATTTAACCCAGTGGTAGTCTGTAGGTTTCTATGCCCACAGATAGGCCTGGAAAAGGATTACGGACTTGTTCTAAGATGATGTCATAGCAACGGCATTAAGTGGTACAGGGTAATGCAGGTCAGTGTTCCACTTCAGTGGGAATTGGCAAAAAACAGGGAAGCAGAAAGCAATGAGGAAGGAAAAGATGCTGAAGAGCCTCCACTGCCCTGACCCTGGGCTGGACCCCAGCAGATATTCAGGACAGTATGAGGGCCTTTATAGAGGCAAGTATCAACTTATAGGATGTGCCAGGGTCAACCCTGAATCAAGTGTGTAGACTGGTCCTCTGTGAGGCAGTGGGAGTCTGTTCGAACGACTCTACAATGGATAGAATACAGACTTTTCCCATATGCATTCACATTGGGCCAATCTCATAACCTCTCTGAGATTCATATTCCTTATCTGTAAATTTGGAATAATAAACTACCCAATAGGATAACTGTAAATTTGAAATGAGACATAATGTTTGGCATGTTGTATGTAATCAATGCATATTAGTTCCCTTTCTTATCCTCTCTGCCGGGCATAGATTCATAAAGGAATTGCACATTGTCATAAAAGAAACATGGTATAAGATAGAATCAGACAACTAAGGAAGGAAATAGACAGATCTAGGTTGAAGTGTCAGAAGAGAGCTGTACAAAAATCAACATACAAGAGTCTGAAATCAACAATTTTGAAGAGGCAAGACAAGTTTCAGCAGGCCAGACTGTCATCTTCCTACGGAGTACTCCAGAAAAGAAACTTCTTTATCTGAGTGTCTGTGACAGGCTGAGACCTTTTACTTGGGGCAGCTCCAAGCACCTGTGGGCCCCATTCTCTGGAGTGAAACTTTCCTGGTCTTGGATTAACTGAGACAGTTCTGGGTTTCCCACAGGAAGCCACTGTGAGAATCTCTTCATTGGGTCAAAGATCTTGAGGTGCTCTTACGGGAGCTGCATATCCTTTGAATGGTTATGGGGTTGTGCCAAGTTTTCTGGAGTTGTTGAAGGCCTTGAGGATAGCTGACATGACAAATGGAGGATGGATGGCACATATTTAGCCATCAAAAGCCCCACAGAGCTCAAGCTAACTCATGTCACTCTCCATCCCTAGCACCAGTACAGCCTGGTCAGCACAACTTCTTCTACTTGGCCAAATCGGGTAGAGACCAAACAATTTCTTCTAAGTTTCAGAGGGAATTTATGCAGAATTTCAAAGCCAAAGGTGACTGTGAGAACCTAAGATATCAGAAATCATGGGGAACATCCTGGAATTTCCACAAATTGAAGGAGGGTTTCTAGCTCAACCGTTTCTAGATCTTAAGGAGCTAGGTGACCCCAGCTGATATCTAGGTTACACATGTATTGATAAAAGAACATGCCAAATTCAGAAGAAATTTGGAGAAGAAAAACGATGATCTTGGAAGTTCGTGGAATGGTCAGGGAAGGTTCCAGATAAAGGGGATTCCAGAGCAAGATTTGGCATGTTGAATAGAAATGCAAGTAGAGGACAAGAAGGTGAGGGAAAGAAGAGTGAAAGAGCTTGATGTGGGCTAGGTATTGGGGGTGATGAGAGGAGACAGTTTGGAGGAAATGAGGCTGGAGAAGTAAGCAGGGTCAGAGTCAGGAAGACCTTATATGTCATGTTATGAATCTTGAAATTTTTTTCTGCCCTCTAGCAGTGAGGCATTAATTAGGGAGGCTGAGAGCAGAGGATCTTCTATAGTTCACAGTGACACAGATGCAAGGCCTCAGGCTAACATTTTGAAGTTCATTATTAACATCCATGTGTATCACGGGAACTTCTATCAACTCCCAGCCTGAAAGCATCTGCTGTCTGTAGCATAAGAGGCCCTATTTGTTGAAGAACTGGGCCTTGCTCCTGCAGAACAGCTGCAGGTACAACAAGAGGTGCTGCCCGCTGTGCCTGCATCACTGAAGAAAAACAGCAAGAGAAGAGCATGGCAAGTCAACCCCATGACATTTCTAGTACCAGAAGGTTCCAACAGCTCCTTTCCAAGAGGAACTTGACCTCTCATGATCATTCCCACATCAATGCACAGTTAGAAAATGACAGAGTACACAAATGGGCGCTTTGAAACATACACATGTTGCTTTTTTAAAATTAAGTTTAAGGGAAGTGGTATAATAAAGAGGGAGAAGGAAAATCCTGCTGCTACTACATTCACTATCAATTTCTCCAACCAAGCAGGCAGGGTGGTAAAACTGTCATTCCCGGCATGTAACCTGCAATTGCCCCCCAGCTCCGTTACTCCAGGCACTCTACGTGCTGGTGAGAAGAAAGCAGTTCCCCTCAAAACCACTTCAAAGGCTGGGAGCAGAGGACAGCCCATCCCAGGAAGGATGGCAGCTTGTGTGCATATGCTCAGGAACTTGGGGGGGGGGTGGGGAGGGATCAAAATCAGAGATGCTCTTTTGCCAGACGAGATGTTTAAATGCTGTATCTCTCATTTCCATGGCATCAGCTTTTCAGCAGCTGCGCAAAAGAGGACTGAATTACTAGCCCCACTGACTCCTTCCCCCATGATGGCCATGTACGGATCAACTCTATGGGACTTGTTAGAGGCAACATGCTTGCCTTACCTGGCCTGGATCAACCCAAATCATCAACATTACCTATCTGCTATTTTTGGTGCACGGAATGTATTGCCAAGTACTGTGCCAAAGGGTTGGAAATGACTTTATTTAATCCTCCTAACACTGTGAGGCAGTACCACTCCATTTTACCAATAAGGAAACACAGGATCATAGAGATTAAATAACTTGCCCAAGGAAACACAGCCAGTAAGTCATGAAGATGGCCTTTCACTTAATTTTGACTGCACAGCTGAACTCTTGGCCACAAAGCTTCTCTGCCTCCCACATGTAGAACAAGCCTAAAAAGCTAAGGCTCTATCAGGGTTATCAGGGAGGCAAAAATAGTGGTCAAAAGCAGAAATCTATGGAAGCTCTTCATCCCTGTGCCACACTGCTCAACAACCACCAACACCCCCCATCCAAATTCAAGAGCGAGGCTTCCGTTCTGCTCAGTACTCTTGGTGTCCATCACGGTGTTTGGTTCTGGCAGGAGTCAGTGTTTGCACTTGAACGGAAGACCTATTTCCAGAGCTCTGGGAGAAGTGTCCTGCACTGCAAGGAGACATAGGGCTGTTTTTTGGGAACCCAACTTATAATGGTGTATTTAATGGTGCTTGATCAGCAGTACTCCAGGGTGACCCGGGAAGCCTTGTGCCCAGCACAGCCTCAGGGTGGGGGCAGACGTGCCTTCATCTTTCAGTTATACCTCTCCCCCCATTACCTCCCAACAGTGCTGCCTTCTTCCATCATCTGGGACTGATAACAAATCATTCACGGGATGGGCATGTGCTTCCAATTAGATATTTTCCCAACGAGCTCCTGTTTTCTTTATCTTCCAGGCCTGAGCACATCGTGGGAACGGACTCTAGATTTCAGATTTCCTCTAAGCTCACTCCTCCCCTTTCCTTCCATTTGCGTGTTCATTTGCATGACACTCAAATTAACTGAGATCAGACCCGTTTGCCAGGGCTGTGGGTGTCTGTTCTGATGTGCTATTTGTTAGGGAAAGCTGTCACTCTATGGCATGGCTACTGGAAGCAGTGACAAAACTGAGTCCCCTTCTGTCCCTGCACAAGTCTGGGTAACATGCTGACTTGTTCTACAGAGAAGCCACAGGGCACACAG
>PVKH010027519.1:0-13004 GCA_004027955.1 Chaetophractus vellerosus | reverse complement strand
ATTCTCTCTATTCTCTACATAAGGAAACTACGCACACAGAACCCAGTTACTTGCCAGAGGCCACACAGTCAGTCATCGGTGGAGCCAGATTTTAAACCTATGTCAGAACCCAAGCTCTTTCTGGCTAAAGCTGCTTTGATCTCTTAGTGAATAGGGGTTTTCAAACCATTAGGTCATGACCTAATAAAGATCATGGAATCAATTTAGTGGTTCTCAACCAGCATTTTAAAAATAAAATAAAATAGAACAGAATAATATAAATAGAGTATCAGAGGATCTCACATGCAGTATGTGTCAACATCAGGTGAAACTTGTGCTTCAGTTACACACCTCTATGTGTGAATGCAAATATTGGTGTATACTGAGTTGTGATGGGAAATGTGCTGCTTATTCCTGATTGAGGTTAAAAGTTTGAAGAACACTCATCTAGAGACATAAGGTTCATATCACTGCTATGACTCCAGTTCATTCCCTTGAAGTTGAACTTCTTCCATGAAGTAGAATGTGCATTGGGCAACTGACAGACCAGCATACTTCACCCAGATGATGCAGCAAAAACAGAAAAGAAAGGAGGAACAAAGCTCTTGAGGGCTGAAGAATGATAACTGACCATTCCTTTCTCACTTCATTTCAGTCAATGGCAAACTGTCAAGGCTTCCTTAATTAATCCTTTATCTGTCACATTGAAGGAAGACAGTCAGTAGCAATTACTATTTTGAGGAAAATGCATGTGTGGATCATGTTTCAAGGTGGTAAATGAAGGGGTACTTTCCCCTGGTCTTATTAATGGAAGGGAAAGAGGAATAACATGACATAGAAGTGCGTATGTTTTCTAATATTTATACTTATTGATCATACGTGTCTATGAAGATTTATTATCTATGCGGTATATAATTATATATCAAATCTAAAGAAACTCCATGTGTGAGGTGTTAAGTTGCAATCTGTTTCTCTTCGGAACCCCATTCTGTGTACAAACATTTTCGCAACACATGTGGATTAGTAGCAGGAGTAGATGGTTTAAAAGTGATATGTTAAGGCAACAACTTCAGTCAGCATGTTAAAAGGAACGTGAAAATCAAAATAGTACTGTAATTCTTTAACAGCAGTGGAAATAAGAGGGAAATCTTAAAATGTGGGAACATATAGATTTCTTTATGTATGTGTACAAATGTTCCAGCTGTTGTTAATATCTCCGGAAGAACAGTACATTCATTAAATTCCTCAATAAAATTTATTTTACTTTTTAGGAAAGAAAATTAACTATCTACCTTTTAGAGGAGATGACTGAATTTGCCCTTTCTCCCTCTTATATTTAACCATGAGCCTAGGTTTTGCTCTGTAGCATATTTAGATAGATTTCTGAGTCTGAATAAATTACTGTAATTAGCTAGTTGGATTAATTACATTTGTGTTTCTGACTAGTCAGATTTTTAGAGTGTTAAAATGGCAACCACCATTTCCAAAAGTATAAGGACATCAATCAGAGTGGACTTAGCTTTAGTGAAATAAACAATTCCATGTGCCAAGGGAGCTGAGGCTGTTCTTTGTGCCAGGAAAGGGTATTTATTAACTCACATAACTGGGAAGAGAAGAATAGACTAAATTTAGGAATAAGTAGATCCAAAAGCTCATACATTGGATGCAATTCCTGGTTTCTACCTGTTGCCCAGGTTGGCTATGTTTTCTTCCATGTTTTATCCTCCTTTTCACGGTCCATGTGGTTGCAAAATGGCAGCAGTTGCTCCAGACTCACATCTCCTCAAATTAAAGCCAACCAGAAAAGGGACGTATCTCTTTCTGTTTAAATATCTTTTTCTAATTGCTCAAGTACAAGTCCTGAGATTTGTTCTGATTAACTCTGACTGACTTGGCCTGAGTTAGCTGCCTACTCTTGGGCCAATTGCTGCAGCTAGAGGAATTCAAATTTCTGATTGTCCAAACCTAGGTCATATGTTCCATCCCTGGAACCAAGAATTGAGATCCAATACAAAGCACACGGCTTGAAAGAAGGGAAGGGAAATAGTTACTAAAGAGGATTTGGCTGCTAGAGAACTAAAATTACCCCCAAATACCCAAATCATTTTTATTTTATTCAAGCTAATTCAACTTTTTCTGTGGGAATAGGGAGTTTATGTCCACTGGCCAGCTTCAATCTAAAGGGGAGTGTTGAAAGAACTCTAACATCCCTACTGTGTCACTTACTGGCTTTGTGATTTTGGACTAGTCACCACGTCTTTGATTCTTGCTCTCCTAGCTACAAATGGGATAAGTTTGTCTTCCCTTTCTCACAGGCAATTGTGAAGACACAAAAAGATAATGCTTATAATAAAAATAATACTAACTAGCATTTAGTGAGCAGTTTATGTAAAGACTATACTGTTTAATCCTCCCAATAATTCTATGAAGTGGGCATTCTTATAATCCTCATTGTTAAGTAAGAGACCTAAGACTTAGAGAAGTTAAGTAACTTACCATCACATTGTAATTAAATGACTGGGCCAGTACTCACATCTGTCTGACTACAAAATCTGTGCTGATAGCCACCATGACACAGATGTAAGAGATTGCTATTGAATTTCCTCACTTCTAAGAATCACATTTGTTTCTTCACAATTTAACATTTAGCACATGCCTTACAAGGATGGTCGATTACTATTGCAGTTGACGAGGGGCCAATCATGACATAATAGTCACGTCAGTTGTGTCAGGTGTATGTGTTAAGTTTAAATGCTATGCAAAATTTCAAAACTATTACACTAGGATCCAGCATTAAAATGGACAGTTATTATTTAACAGAAAGACACTCAGAAACACAGCAATGGAGCATAATAAATGTGATGTAGTAAAGCAAATATTCAGACCTGGAGAAATAGTTAACTGAGAATGGATACCCTTTCTTTGTAATATTTGTATACTTTATGGGATCTTAGAAAGGAAGATGCCCCAAAGCAGAAGCTGTGTTATGTTTGCTACTGAGAAGTATTCTAAAGAGTTGCCTGACACATGCCAAGATTTAGGAATGCCATCATGAATTTCTTCTTATATTTTTTCCTTTCTATATAGGAATATGGTGATAAATATTTATGCCCAAATAAGTCCCAAAGAACTCTTTCATTAAATATAAAATAAAATGCTAAATTACAATAAGACATTGTGCCATCATCTAGTTGGCCTTGGGTTTCTTCATTATATTAAAATTTAATCATTACTCTTATGATTATATTTACATTGTACTTTTCTCCTGAGTATCCCTGCCCCCAAGATTTGTACACTTTAACTCATCATTGCCTCAATTTAAAAAATCTTGCAAGTTTATAGAGTCTTTGATTCTATGAAATATGGTGTTACTGTATTCAAAGAAACAAGGGAAAGTTTTGTCTTTTTAAGAAGTTTATTTTTTCCAGATCCATAGTGAATCAATCCTTGTTCAGTGTTTTAACCTAAAAAAACAATCATTGGAGAAAAAACTCAGAAAAATTACAAGTACTTTATGGTTTATATAACAAAAACAAGAGAAAAATCATATGATAGGCTAAAGAATGAAAGCAGGAACAGATTTAAGACAGGTAACTCTCCAACCTAGCATTTCACTTCCACAAACTAGACAAATATTGGTGTATGAGTCAAAGTATATTGAAATTAGTTTCTTGATTTGGGGATCAAAGTGGCTATTTATAATCCGGGGGCTCAATGTAGCTATTTATTGGCTCTTCTTTTATATTCTCTATCATTCATAGCTAAAAGGTCATAAGAAAGAAGTATGGATCAGCTGACATCCAGAGACACTCATTTTTTTTAATTTAAATTTAAATTTTTATTTTTTTGTATTTTTTTTTCAATTTTTTTTTTTTTTTTAGGATACATCGATTACATAAATGTTACACAGAAATTTTAGGGATACCCATATGCCCCACCTCCCACACCTCCCACAACCTCCCACACCTCCCACAACCTCCCACATATACATCCTGCATCAGTGTGGCACATCACCTGTAATAGATATATACATTTGAGAGCTTTGTCACCAAGCATGGACCACGTTCAGACTGTAGACCACCCTCTCTCCCACACAGTTCTGCATGATACATGATGATATAAAATGGCCTATATCCTTCATTGCAACATCACCCAGGACAATTTCCAAGTCCCAAAAAAGCCCCCGTATTACAACTGCCCTTCCCTCTCTCTGCCCCCAAATATTTTGGAATATTTAAGATCATTTTACATTTACTATTTCACTAAATGCTGTCATGTTTATCATGGAATACCTAGTGATTGAAGGGGAAATGTCATGTTTCATCTCATGTGTGGGTTTCCATATATCAACCTAAATCTTTCCTTTTACAAAAGAAAATCTGGTGAAGCAGATGTTGCTCAAGCAATTGGGCTCCTGCCTACCACTTGGGAGGTCCCTGGTTCAGTTCCCCGTGTGTCCTAAAGAAGATGAGCAGGATGGCGAGCTGGTGCAATGAGAGACACAACAAAGCAGGGAACGGAGGTGGCTTAAGCGATTAGGCACCTCCCTCCCATATTGTAGGTCCCGGATTCGGTTCCCCATGCCTCCTAAAGAAACAAAGAGATGAACAGACACAGTAAGTGCAAACAACGAGGGGGTGGGGAGAAATAAATAAAATAAATCTTTAAAAAAAAGAATATCTGTGGTCCACTTGGTAGAAACCCCCAAGGATTATCCATTGTGTCTCTCAGAACAGTATCCTAGTCAGTCATGTTGGTTAATCTCCCTGGTATTAGAATGGTACATGCTCTTAAAATGCCTCAGCAATTGTTGAGTTTTGCTAGTTGAAATTGCTGTATTTTGAAATTTAAATATTCCATTAGGCAGACTACAAGCTCACCAAAGTTCATTATTTTGTGAGCAACCATTTGGAATTCTGGAACTCTACTTGCATTCATCAAAATAAATAAATAAATAAATAAAAGGATTATCTTAAAACAAAATGCAGTCCTTCATGACCTGATTTTTAAAATTTTAAATGGAACTTTCCTTACTTGTTTGATAGTGTTGCCTGTATGTACATAAATATGATTTTTATTTATCAGAATGATGAAGAGTCATTTAAATTTTAATTCCCTGGATGGACTCCATACACTGCTACCAGTTAAGGGCATGTTCAAATCAAGATCCCTGGCGAGCTTCTGAAAGCCAAGACCCCTCGGCGCGAACCAGCAGGAGGAAAAGATAGGTTGAGAGGCAGTCAGCAGAAGCTCATACTTGCACATGTTTATTTTCAATAATTAGGCATAGTGTTAATAGAAACATCCATTTGAAGCAAAGGCTGCTTATTTGCACAAACAGTGGAAATATGTGGTACTGTAGTTTTACTTTGAAGATTACAAAATTAACTATGCAAGAGATGAACAACTAAAAGTAAATTCAAGAAAAGGTTTCCAATGAGTATTAGGGCAGAACTTGGTGACAACCTCAAAACGTCTAATATCTTTTATTGCCGGGATACTGTACTTAACATAGTAGTTTTAATACCTTTATTGATATTTAATTCACATACCATACATTTCAGCACATTGGAGTGTACAATTTTGGAGCCCACCACAAACCTACTGAATCAGAAACTCTGGGGTTGAGGCCCAGCAATTTGTGATTTAACATGCCCTCCAGCTGATTCTGATGCATGCTAAAGTTCACAAACTATTGCACAAAGTCGCTAATTTCCCAGCCTGTGCATCAGAATCATGTCAGAAACCTTTTAAAATAATACAGAAATACATGTTTCCAGTTCAGACACAATGAATCAGATTTTCTGATTTGGGTGCAGAATCTTTATTTATAAAAAACATCCTAGGTGAATCTAATGTACAAGTATATGATCTGCTGCTCCAAATAATAGAGTAATCCCAAATTTAGAGGGATTTACTGGAAGTTTTGAAAGTGATGAAAAAAATTTAGCCAAACTCTTAGAATTTTAGGTGTCATATTTTATCCTTGGTAGCTGAAATAAACCATATATGCTTTCATTTGATTATTTTTGTGACTTTTATAAAACAACAGCACCATTTTAAGTGATTTAAAATATTGACTATAAGATTTTTCCCGAGTTTTTTCATATGTTTGCTTGTTGCTTGTTTTTTTATTGTTTTAAGGAGGCACTAGGAACCAAACCCAGGACTGCCATGTGGGAAGCAGGCACTCAACTGCTTGAGCCACATCCACTCCCCACGATTAATTTTTAAAGAAAAATATCTCCCTTACTTTAAATCAGGGGTCAACAAACTTTTTCTGTAAAAGTCCAAATAGTAAATATTTTAGACTTTGAAGAAGTTCCATATAAAATATAGGAAAACTGGTTAAATTGAACTTCAGATAAGCCATGGACAATTTTTAGTATAAACATGTCCTAATTATTGCATGGGACAGACTTATACTAAAAATTATTTGTTCCTTTTTTAATCTGCAATTCAAATTGAAATGGACATCTTGTATTTTTACTTGTTAAATCTGGCAACCCTAGGAATATGGTCTCAGATTCTATCACAACCACTCAACTCTGCCATTGTAATGCCATAACTGCATAGACAATAAGCAAATGAAAACACATGGCTGTGTTTCACTAAAACTTTTTTTTTTTTAAAGAGCACTTTAAAAATTTATTTATTTGTTTATTTATTTAGGAGGTACCGGGGATTGAACCTGAGACCTCGTGCATGTGAAGCAGGCTCTCAACTACTGAGCTACACCCGCTACCCTTTCCAATAAAACTTTATTTGTGAAATAAATAAAGTACATTAGCAGGGAGCCCAAAAGCCTCTTTCAGCCCCATCTCCCCTCCCCACCCAGACTTCTAACTCTGAAACTTGTGTGTCCTATTCCCCTGTCCTGATTACTATAGTTTTTTTAGAAAGTCTTGAAATCAGGTAGAGTCCTTCAACTTTGTTCCTTTAATTCAGAATCAGTTTGGTTATTCTATGCCCTTTCCTTTTCCATATAAATTTTAGAATCAGCTTTTTAATTCCCCCACAAAAAAAGTCCGCTGGGCTATTGATTGGCATTGCATTGAAACTATAATTCAATTTGGGGAGAACTGACATCTTGACAATATTGAGTCTTCCAATCCGTGAACATCTTATATCTTTGATTTCTCTCCTCAATGTTTTGTAGTTTCCAACATACAAATCCTGTGCACATTTTGTTAGATTTAGGGTTCATGTTTTTTTGGTGCTATTGTAAATGGCACTCTTTTAAATTTCAATTTGCAAGTTTTCATTGCTGGGATATAAAAACACAATTGATTTTTGACCTTGTATACTGAAATCTTACTAAACTCACTTATTGGATATGATAGTCTTTTTTTGCATGTGTAAATTCTTGGAATTTTTTATTAGACAATTATTTCTGCAAATGAAAATAATTTTATTTCCTCCTTTCCATACTGTATACTTTTAAATTACTTTTCTTGCCCTGTTGTGTTGGCTAGGATCTCTGATATAATGTTAAATAGGAGTAGTGAGAGAAGGGCTATATTTTTGAAATTATTTTTTTGATCTTTTATCTATCATTACATAATGTTTGGAAAGGTTAGGGAGGGGACTCAAAGCTTAAAATTTTTAATCATCAGAAATACTCTATTAATTAAAAAAAAGAATAGAGTAGTCTTCAAATTTTTGTATCACTACTTGACGATAGAAAGAAGAGGAATGGGAGGACATTGGAGATCAACTTGTTCTGCTCTTTTGTGTTAGAAACCAGGAAACCAAGGTTCTCCGAGTTTAGATGACAGGCAGAGTTGGGGCTAAGAGTCTGATTTCTAGACTCTTAACCCCATTGTATTTCCCCTAAAACACAATCTCTTAGGAGAAGATGACATCTCCACTTCCACTGGTTTAAATTTTAATTTTGAGTGTCTAGTCCTACCTTCGCCAAAAAACAACAACAACAACAACAAAAAAAACAAAAACAAAAAAACCACCATAGCTCTGTGCTTTGAGGAGTGTTCCCTTCCTTTTGAGCCCTGCCATCTGCAGGAGCTGTTTAGGGGCAGGTACTGATGTTTGGATCCGTGCCAGAGGTTATGATATAATTGGTCTGGGGTATAGCCTGGGCAATGGAATTATTAAAAACTCCCCCATGTGACTTTAATGTGCAAACACCCTTTTGAAGGGCTGTTTGGTGCTTAGAACCTAAGGCTGAAGCTTGTTGTAATCTTCAAGTTAGGTGCGATTCAGGTGTTTGGGGTTTTAGTAGAACCCAGGTCCTGGATCTACTGCTTAGGGCCGTGTATATTGCTCTTGGCCTACTGTGTCTGTGGACCTGCAGAGATCTTACAGGGTAATTTCTGCTGCTGGGGAAACAGCCTTTCTGTGCATTGACTTTCAATGACCTTCCAGCCGTGATTCCCCCCAGGCCTTCTCCTGCAGATGTCTGCCTGCCTGCTTGCACCGGCTGGCTCCACAGAACCGCTCAGGCCATCTGTGCTGGGCTGTCTGGACCAAGAGGGTTTGGAGAGAGGGCAAACTTTCCTGTGGAGTCAAAGGTCAGCCGGGCTTTCCTGGCTCAGAGTGAAGCTTTCTAGCTAGTCCTAATTCCAGGCAGCAACTTCTCACAATGTGCCTTAGAAAAGGTGCAGGAATTGTGGGGTGAGACCTTTATCCTTGGCTAATCTGCCCTTTTCCTAATATATATATATATATATTTTTTTTTTCCTTTTTAAAAAGAAAGAAAGAAATAAAAGAAAAACAAAACAAAAAAAGTCCTATGTGACATATTTGCATACCAATGGGGGCATACAAATCTTATTTAGTGACCATAATTATGAGATTTTACCCTCATTTCACTTACCATTTTATTGACTGTAATAAGAACTACTTCACGACCAAAGATTTTAAAAGCTAACAAATTAAAACCATCCCTGATGTGGAAAGGCCTTCTAATCTGAAGCATTCCTCCTGATTCTGTTTTTAAGATCTATAAACACCATATGCTGAATGGACAGTATTAGAGTGTTCTGGCTTAAACTATGGTCTGTTTTTCTTTCTTTCTTTTTCTTTTTCATCCCCTTGAGACTGACCTAATTGATTCAAAAGACAAAAGAGCAAGGACATTACAGAAGAAACAGGAATCAAGGACTAACATTTCATGTGCATATGGAATTACTTATTTTATCATCAAAAAATGTTTGCTTCACACAGCGAATGACCAAAGTGATTCTTTTACCATCTGATTATTCAGTTAATGTAAAGAGTCCTGTACTGCATTCATAATCTGGAAAAACATGCAGTAAATTAGATATATAAAAAGTCCTCTTATTTTGGCAAAATAGCAGTTACGGTTGGACAAAGAACAAGTATTGCTGCTGAGAAGCTTGGGAGAAATTTACAGACACTTCATTTCACCAGATCATTGACTCTTTTTCCTGGAAGTAAGGTCCAGTTTTGTGGATGATAAACCCCAATAAGAGTAAAAGTTCTTTAGGAAATTGCTTTCTATCTAAACCTAGTCCAACAATTTCCACACCCTCCCTTTCTCCTTTTTCAACCCACCTCAATCTCTCCTTCCACATATGGAGACCTTGCAAGGGACCAGACCTGTTTTTTCAGGATGCCCTTGGGTGATGAGTGGGAAAGGCTAACGTTTATATGAGATGCTCGTTGTGTTGATATGACTGAATCTGGGAGTTCAAGGGCTTAATATGCCACAATTCAAAGGTCCATATCCTCAACCATATGTATTTTTTAAATAAATAAATATTACTGACAGTGAGCACATGCTTTAGTAAACTGATAACATACAGTGTAGCATCGTCTATTCTCAGGATCGGTACACCTGGCTGCACCTCAAACCCTATCCACTTACAGACAATAGCGTTGTTAGCTGTAATTTTCAGTAAGATTCATCATCCGGTAAAATCACCTTTGTCAAGTGCTGAGCCACAGACAACTGCTCACCAGCAGTGGAGACCACACCTGGAGAGCCCATGAATAAAGATGAAAGTGTAAGTAAGACCTCTTAAACACAGGCCAGACAAAGGAGAGTCCTCTGTAGCACCACTCAGGAAAATGTATGTGCCTGCAACCATTCCGTTTCACAGCTTGCATTCCAGAGGTATTGCTAGACAGATGGGTCGGGATGGGTCAGGGGGCACAGCTGCCCCTCCCCATTCCTCCACAGCCCAAGCAAGCGGCCCTCCTTTCTCCTGGAAGCAGGGCAAATGGGTTTGGACAAGAAGGAATGCTGGTTGAAAGGGAGAGAGAGAGGGAAGATGTGTGTCATTTTTTCTCGCTCCTTTTGCTCTGGGAGCAAACTCAGCAAATAATTCAAATTGAACGCTGTTTCCTTCCCATAGGGACTGTAATAACACAACTCACATTTTTGAGCACTCATCATGCTTTAGACACTCTTCTAAGTGCTTTATGTGAATGAACTAATATAATCAGCACAATGCTATGCTACTATTACCATATTTCCAGAAGAGGAAAGTGAGACCAACCAGGGTTAAGAAAATTGTAAAGGTAATAAACAGCTGGAACAGGTTTAAAATTCGGCCACTCTGTAGCCAGAGCCTACACCCCTAACCACTAGCTTATAGAGATATCTCAGCATAAGAACGTTGTGTACATCATTGTTATGTGCTCAACAATCCTATACGGTGAGCACTATTGTTTTCCTTTTTACAGATAAGACTATTGAGGCTTAAAGAGTTTAAATAATTTGACCACGAGAATCCCATCTGTATGCTTCTGGAGCTGGGGTTCACACATGTTGACCAGTGACAGCTCCCGTAAGCTCCTTGCTCAGAGGTCCAGCTTGCCTTGTCAACTTGGGACCAAGCAAAGACTACATCTCTGAGGTTTCTGCTTTTCTCCAGCCCCGCCCTTAGCATCCTCATCTCTGCATCAGTCTCAGGAGGAGCTTATTCATTTGGCACCGTGGACTCCTCTTGCTCCAGTGTCACCACTTCTAGGCTCCAGATCACAGCAGGCTGCATTTTCAAAGCTCATAATCATTATACTTGAGTACTGATAATAATACTGCAGTGATATTTCTACCTATGTTTGACATTGTGACAGAAGAGACCAATGCAAAACGAATTTTCAGACATCACAGTGTACTTCAAAATACTGTTAAATACTTAGACTTTAGTCTGACCAGGCTCATTTCAAAGGCAAGTTGTCTTTTACTCAATCTATATTTGATCCAAAGAAGCAAAAATTAGAATATATTTTCCCCGGGGTCCATAAAAATTACATAGCTTGGAATAGAACAACATAAATTTACTTAGACCTTTCAGATATTGAACTGGACATATCAGCTATAAAATATGCTTACCTATCTTTAGCTTACACATGTTTATTGTAGCTGGACCTTGTGGAATTTCTCTTCTCATTATATTCTCATTATATTCACTTACACATACAGTGGTTGTAAATGTTTTGAGAGGCAGTGAGAGAAGAAACATTCCTTCAATATCTCCAAATGATAAAAGATAGACATCTTTTGTTTGATGAGAACTATAGTCAAAATAACCATTTAAAAGGTACATTTTTAAAAAAAGCAGAGCAAAGTACAATTGAATAAATCCAGACCCTGAGTCTCTTTGGCAAGGAGAGTCCAGACATAGCACAGATGGATCCAGAAAGAGGCCAGTACCATTATACTTTTTAAATTAGGGACACAATCTTTGATAGGAGGTGGGGGGAAAAGGCTTCTTGGCGGTTGTCCACTTTGGAAGTCTTTACGAGGGAATATGAGGAGTTTCCTTTTGATAATAGCCTCTTGGAAGGATTTAATGCCTTTAATTTCAGATTCACCCTGTTTTCTCTTGCCAGCTACTGGTATAATTCTCAGATTTCTAATATCTATGTAAATGCATAACCTTGGATATTGGGTGTGAGCATTTCACTAGTTTACAAGATACTTTGACCATTATTCAGTCTTGAAAAATTCAAGTTTAACTGTTTGTTTTCTGAATTACATTAAACAGTAACTTTTGTTTAGAAAATGTTCAGGTTTGTGAAAGGGTCAAGGAAAGAGGCAGGGAACCCCTACTTTCATGGTTTCTAGTGATATTCTGGCAGAAGATAAAAGGTTTCCAGCTGTTTCTTCTGGTCAGAGGATGAGAACAGAAACATTGCCCTGAAAAATTAGAGGCATCATGGGATAGTAGAGAGAGAAAATAAAAAATTATGGATTTACATCCAGCCTTCCACTAACTTAAGATGCTTAACTGTGCTGGATCTCAGCTATCAAACTAGAAGACCGGAAGACCTCTGAGGGCCTCTTCCAGTTCTAAAACTCTAAGCTATAAATTTATTGTTACAATAACAGATACCTGGCCGAGTTGACACATTCGCCTAACCATCACATTATTCTTTTCATTATTTATTCCCCACCTTATAATAAGTGTTTGAGGTCATGGCTTAAAGAAACACATACTATATAACTGGGTAAAATAAGTAGATAAATAGTCCAAAGGGGGGGGGGATGGGCTAAAGGAAGATTAAAATAGTAAATTAAATTAAAGATTAGTACCACTCTACTGATAACCATACTGAGGTTGTCTGAAGGACTGTTTAAAAGTAGGACCAAGGCATTCCTCAGAAAAAAAGTTGTATGTCCACTTGAACTTTTGTGCTTGTGGGCAGCTGATGTCCTAAAGTCCATTTCTATAGAGCACAACCACACTAATTTATTTTGAAAGATTTTCAAATAAAGCACAGCTACTTGCCTGTGGTGGCTATAAAATATTTTCAGTGAAATATCTGCAGGTTAACTCATATAAAGCAGTTTAGCTCCCTTATAAAAGTCCAAAATAGAATTAGTGAGAAGAGTGCAACCCTAGGTAGTGGAATGGTTTTTATTTCATATGTAGAAGTGACAGATATTTTCTTCCTTATTTCCAATTAAATATTAAGGACAACTGTCAAAAATGATTATTTTGCCTTAAATATAATTTATTTTGACACACTCTTTTTTAATGATAAGTACCCAGAAACTCAGCTGCTCTTTTTCTTTTTTCTTTTTTTAAAGA
>PVKH010027518.1:0-13003 GCA_004027955.1 Chaetophractus vellerosus | reverse complement strand
CTCGAGGTTCATCCATGTTGTTGCTTTTGTCATTCATCTTACATACATGCACATATGAGCAAAGATGCATGCACACAAATGTTCCGTGCAGTATGTAATACCAATGACTAGCAAACCCTCAGTAAGGAAGGGACTGTTAAATAAATGACAGTGCCTCTAAAAAGTGGAATACTGCATAGCTATGAAAAAGAATGGCTTAAAAATATGTGAACTTATAATGAAAGATCTTCAGGATATATATGTATATAGCTAAGTTAAAGAAAGAAAAAGAACAGAGCAATATATGTAATGCACTCATATGTAGAATATTTCTGTGTATCAGTAAAAATAAATTGATGACAGGATTTTTCTCTGGCAAGAAGAATTCTGGGGTGGAAGTGACATCACTTCTTACTATATACTCTTTGTGCTTCTTGAATTTTTTTTAACCAGCAGATGAATTACTTTCTCAATAAAGACAAGTTAATTTACCATAAATGAACTGCTATTTTAGGCTGGCTTATTTTTGTCCAGGTGGTCTATATATTACATAAGGACTTTTTGCTAGAAATGTGAAGAGCTGAATTGTGTATCTGTGTGTGTGAGTACACGCATGTGTGTATGCACACTGAAAGATAGGGCAGGGGATAAGGAGTGTTATTTTTTCACAAGGAAATTTCTTGTGGAATTAAGTTAAAAATATGTAATTAAATGCTATTAAACTTTTAAAAATTTAAAACAGTTCTTTTCCTTTTTTTTTTTTAACATTCCCCCCTCCTCCCTGGGATGGCTCCCTCATCTGTCTGCTTGTAGTATCCGCTCATTATGTCTGCTCATTGTGTCTGCTCAATTTCTTTAGGAGGCACCAGGAACTGAACCTGGGACATCCCATGTGGGAAGTGGGTGCCCAATTGCTTGAGCGACATATACTCCTTGCTTGTTGTGTCTGCTTATTTGTCTGCTTGTTGCATCAGCTCGTTGTACTTGCTTGTTGCATCTTCTCGTGTCTGTGCTTCTTCTTTAGGAAGCAACAGGAACCAAACCCAGGACCTCCCATGTGGGAGGCGGGTGCCCAACTGGTTGAGCCACATCCGTGGCCCTAAAACAGTTATTTTTAGCATTAGTACAATACTTTGCATGTAGTGTATAGTCAATTAGTTGAGTACATGAAAACATAATTTGAATGAAATATTAAAAAGGTGTTTAACTCTACTCAGCATATATTCAATGAAAATTTATTTCTGAAAACTAGATTTAAAGATTTCTTTGCAAAGTTCTTTAATGTTAGAATATTGTGGTTTGATTCAATTCATGAAACATATAGGCATCTTTCTTTATACAACGGTGCTTTGAATAAATTATAGACCTTGTTTTCAGGGAACATAGGGACCTGTGGGAGGGAAAAGTCACAAAGAAATGGCCAAGGCCGTGTGAGTAGAACTGAAGTGGAGGTGACTATAGACTCCCATGGGCACACAGACAAGAGAATCATTAATTCTGTACAGAAATTTAGAGGAAAATACGGAAAAGTGTGACTTTTGCATGAAAATTTAAAAACAGAGTCGTTTTCTAGGAAGATCGCACATGAATTTCCAGCTCAGCAGTAGGCAGGTAAACTAATTGGGCAGCTGTTGTAAGAGTCCAGATGACAAATGCCAAGGGCCTGGGCTAGAGCAATCTCACCACCTATGAAGAGAATATTCTGCAGCAGGAGGACCAACTAGGCAATGTCACTCACATGTAAACGTCATAGAGTATCCAAGCTGAAAAGAACCTCTAAAGCCATCTCATCCACAACCTCATTTTACAGGTGGGAACACCTGTATGGAAAGTCAGGGCAGGATCTATACCTGGTCTCTGGGTTAATAAGACCCAATTCTGGCTTGGCTGGCCCAGCCAACTTAACAAGAGTCAGAACGACTGGCTGATTTTGCGGATTTTCTCTTCTTGCCTTTCTCTTAAGATCGAAAATAACTACCCTTCTTTTTCCTTATATTGCATTGAACATTCATTTGTGGAAAAAAAAATAGAAGATTCAGATAAAAATAAGAAATACATTTAAATCCCCATAGTGGACATCTGTGGTTGGTGCTTCTCAGAATCTATTCCCCCTTTTTCACGGAAATAGCACCTCAATTTGTTCTTAGGACTCATCTTTCCACCATTGGTCCCAAACTTTGGGGGGATTTTGATCCAAGTGTACAGCTCTCTGGGCCAAGCCAGGCCAATCAAATGCTTCCTCCCTGAACTGGACTCTCAGGTTGGGTGAGATGATCACTGACCAGGGATGGCGTTGACACCAATGGCAGAATCAAAGAAGGCTGCCCTTGGTGTCTACTTTCATTTATAAACAATGCCCTAAGACCTGAATTTGGAACTTCTCTTCTGATTCCATGACTTTTTTACATCTTTCTAACATATTCCTTTATCCCTTAACTCAGCTGGAATCAGATTCTATTGGCCCTTTGATCGGTCTATGATCGCAATCCCAAGACCCAGGGCTAGGCCCAGTGAACAGCTTCATGCCCTTCCATGCCCATCTTTAACCTCTTTTATTGAGAGTGCAAAGCCTGTGGAAAAATGCATAGAACAGCATATACAGCTCAATGAGTTCTGAAAAAATGAGCATCCATATAGCCACCGATCTGATCAAAAGATACAACATTTACTATATCCTTTTTTTTTACCTGCAAGGTGATGATGCTTTCCACCCTCCAGATTCTGTTTCTTTAACTGTAAAATGGGGGCATTGAAAATCATAAAGAAATTGTATTCTCTTATCTCACAAGGTACTTGTGAGGTTCATGCAAGATAAAGTTTGCTAGTGGGACTTGTAAGTATTGAGAGTGCTTCCATGTGATTGATGTGCCAGAGTCCTGCAGGCATTATCCAAGTCTTAATGTCGGCATTAAGCCACCCAGGAGAACCTGCCCAGGGAGTAAACCGGTTTCCTCCTTTCTTTGAATCATGAATTCTGGCAGGAGGCTGCAGAGATGGGGCTTCTCTGGAAAGACGTCTTTTGGAAGACTTTCTCTGAGCTGCCTTTGTTGTAATGGTCTACAAGGGTCTGCCTCAGTCTACCTGACTCGGGGGGGGGGTCACTTTTCCATAGCTGCAAGGGCTATGAAGCAATATGCTTGCCTGTCTTGTTTCCTTCTGATGGCACTCTAGCTATGTGATTTCAATCAAGTCATGTCCCAGAACCTCAGTTCCCTCGTTTTCTTGAAGATAAGATGAACATAGTCCCAACTTCACAGGAGCTGTGAGATGATCCATGTAAAGTGCCTGGCACAGTTTTCTTGGCCAGTGTTCAGAGATATTTGCTGAGTATTACTCTCTCAGAGGCAGACCTGGATAACGTTGGTGGGTGAGGTTGCAGCATTGTGAGCCTGTTACATTCCTTAGGGCTGAAGGCAGACAGATTCATATGGGCATAGCATGTGGAGGAGAGGTTTATGATTGGTGGTGGCTCAGAAGGCTTCCATTGCTCCTTAGCAGGCTCTCTCCTGTGCTCTACAATGACATATGGGGCTTGAGGTGGGATGGGAAAGATGTGTCAGGCTTACATAGGGGAAAATAGAGTAGGAAGATTCTGCTTGGGCTTTTGAGGGAGCAAAAGGGAGAGAGAGAAAATAACACAGAAGTAGAAATATGATCTTAGGGCCAGAAAAATTGGGAAGAATGTAATAATGTTAGAAATATTAGGGGCTGGCCGTATAGCCCAGTGGATAGGGCGCCGGTATACCACATGGGAGGCCCCGGGTTCAGTTCCCGGGGACCTCTCCTAGCAGGCAGAACGCCTTGCGAAGGGCAAGCTGCCATGGGCGGGTAGAGCCGCCGTGGGCAGGGCAAAAAGCTGCCACGGACAGGGCAAAGCCACCACGGGCAGTGCAGGTCGCCCGCGAACGGAGCGCAGCCAGCCACCCGCGAACTGAAGCAGAGCCGGCCGTGAATGGAAGCAGAAGCCGCCCACAAGCGGGGCAAAGCCACCTGCGCGGTGACCAGTCTCGGCGCGCCGCCGCAACGGGGGGAGACAAAGCGGACAGAGAGGAACACAGGAATGGACACACAGCAAGAGCAAGCAGAAAGGGGGGTGGGGATATGTAATAAATAAAAAATAAATCTTTGAAAAAAAAAGAAATATTAGATGATAAGGCAGAAAATATGATTTGGAGTCTTGACTGGAAGTCTTTGATGCAGGCTTGGCCTTTAAAAATGATCCTGTAGGTTGTTGGGAGCTATTGAAGGTTTTTAAACAGTATAGTGACATGTCTCCAAGCATGGGAGGTAAAATTGAATTAGTAAGTTAGTTGGGAAACAGGATATTATTATCCACATCTAAAGCATTATTATGTTCAACACAAGAACAATTCCCTGGCACAGAGCCTCATGTACTCAACATATGCCTGCTGAATTTTCATTTTGAATATAAAATTGCTCTAGCCCAGATGTCATCTGGCCTCCCAAGCTTTTTTATTTGAAATGACTTTGCATTTTATTTAAACCTGAAGTAAGTGACTCTAAGTCTTTCTCCTATATAAACCCAGCCCAAGGGGTGAGATGAGGTTAGAAGACATGACTTCCCTCCTACCTCCTTCCTCCCCTTGCCACCTGCCCTCAACCAAACTCCTCTCTTTTCCCCAGGTACTGGTTGAAAATGGATATTGATGGTGTTGATGATGGAAGGTTTTCTGTGAACACCATTGGGTTCCAGCTTAGCCAGCTAAGTGGCTCTTTTATGCAGCACAAAGACAGATGCTAACTGGGAGATTGGGAAGATTGTCAGAAAAGGGACTTAGTGTGATTCAGAGAATTGGGGGAAGGTTTAATGATAAAGTGGGACTTAGCTTTAATTAAAGGGTAGGTTTGAAGAGAACCAAGAGATATGGAGAAACCAAAGTGGGAGAAAGAATTAAATCTGCTGAAAAGTCCTGAGGGTCAGAACAGGATATTGGACTTTGGAATCAGCCAAGGCCCAATTCTGATTCTTTCGCAGAACAGCTCTGTGTGCTTAGGAAAGTTCATTACTACTGTGCACCTTATCTTGGAAATTGGGGTAAACTGGGAAAATCATACTTACTCTATAGGGTTTGTGTGAAGATGAATCAGATGAAAGTTTGAGAAAGGACTTGACACAGTGCCCACCACTCATATTTCTCTCCTTGCCTGCTTTAATTCTGCTTCCTGGATCTCCTTTTCACTTAACATTTTGAAACCGGTCACAGGTACCTATCTTGTAAACAATTCTCTGGGCTCTGGGCTCACGTTGGGGAATAATAACAACCATTTGTATTTATGTAGCACTTTGCTATCTCAAAAGTGTTTCATGGATGTTATTTCATCTGCCCTTCACGGCAACTCTGTGAACGATATTCTAGTCCTCCTTTTACAGATGGTGGCATTGAGGCTCATTGTCACACAGCCAATATTTAGTGGCAAAACCAGATATTTTGGCGTGAAGTGCTTTTACCACCATGGACAGTGCAGAAGCAAGCCTGAGGACTTTCTTACTCTGATTTCCACACTTGACGTAATCATAATCTCCTGGAAACCTCTGTGGGCATTTTCTTAACCTGTTTTTCCAGTTTGGTCTAGGGATCAGGAAGAGCAGAGTGGAACAAAAATGGAGAGGAGAATACTCTGTATTGGTAAGGAAGTTCCTTCATGTTACAAATCCTCCACCCAAGGTCATGCCACACCTCAGTAAGCGTTAGCCACAGAGAATTGCCTTTAAGGCAGCTGAGGGAGGAAGAGACGCCTCCCTCTCCTCTCTTCCTTCAGCTGCTGCCTATGCACATAGACACCCAGATGCAGCAGTGAAACTCAGTGGAGGGGAGCGGATGTGGTTCAAGCAGTTGAGTGCCTGCTTCCCACATGGGAGGTCACAGGTTTGATTCTCGGTGCCTCCTAAAACAAACAAACAGACAAAAAATTAAAAACACAAACAACAAGCAAACAAACGAAAAAAACAACTTGAAGGAGCCGATGTGACTTGGTGGTTGAGCACTGGCTTCCCACATACAAGGTCCCGGGTTCAATGCCTGGCTCCAATATTTCAAAAAAAACTCAGTGGAAGTTTCAACAGTTTGCCCCACAACACTCACCCAGATGGTTCGCTTACAGACCCCTGGACCTTGTTACTAATTCCACACAGATTTTGTTGCCTGTCCAATTTTGATTCTTGATTCTGGGACTAGAGCTTCCAGAAGGTAGTCTCAGGTTCATTATGTCCCAGATCCTTCTTCCATGCCTCCCTCTACTTCAGATACTTTTCGCCCAGTTGTTGGGTTCTACACTACTCTTGACTTTTGTGGCTCTTCTAATACTATCTGTCACCAGACCACATCTCCAGGCTTCCCAGAGTTCTACAGCAAAGCTCTGATGGAGAATGAATGAGGTTGAACAAAAGGCTGTGAAGACAGTTTGGTAGACTGAATCACATACCCCAACAAAACATGTGTTTAATCTTAATCCATATCCCTGTGGCATGACCATGTGTAAATAGGACCCCTTGGAAATATACTAAGGTGTGGACCCATCTGTAACAGAATCTGCTAAGATACTTTTTTGGTGTGGCCAAACTGAATTAGGATGGCCTTATAAAGAAAAGCCAGAAGTCAGAGAAAGCCAGAGGAGGAAACCGAGGACATCAACATATGGTGAAGGGCTGCTTCACATATTCATATTCACAGAATGCTGCTGACCCAGAGAGAAAGCACGGCCTTGCCTACGTGATTTTGGACTTCTAGCCTTCAAAACCATGAGACAATAAATGCTTGTTGTTGAAGCCAACACACTGTGTGGTGTTTGTCATAGCAGGCAAACTAAGACAGCCAGTATCACAGGACTGTATCATGGAGTGAGCCACCACTCACCACAGGCTTCTGCCTTTACAAAATATTGGGCATGTGCCCTCCATAGTGGCCACAGCCTTGTCATAGGAACCAAAGAGAAAAGGATGAATGAAATAAATTCCAGCTTACTTAAAATCACTGAAATTTTATTTGTGGTTTCCTAATTGCCTTTGGATATTTTCCTTGCCCTTTAAGCTTTTGGCTACTATTAAAGGGAAAAAAATGAATTGTGTCAGTTGCCCTGTGTCATTTGTAGAGAACTGTGCAAGCTAATTAAAAAGAAAACCAAAATGCACAGATGTAATTATTACATAATGAGGTAAGGATAACATTATCTGATGTAATTACATATACCAAGAGTGAATTTTAAGTAGAACCCCAGGAGGTAACTGAGAAATCAGGTATAAAGAAATTTTACCTTTTCTGCCTATTTGCAAAATAAGTGTGCATTACAATTATTGCTTGAGTGTAAACCAGATTCTTTGAGTATGTTCATTAAAAGGAAATCTGTTCTTGGGTTTGGTCTGTGCAAAACAAATAAATAAACAAACATGTTTTTATCAAGACTAGTTACTTGAATCTGATACTTCAGGCATGCAAGATTTAGGACTATTTGAAACATGTAATCATATCGTAGCGAAAGATTAGATTCATTCTTCCTAGTTTCTGTGAAGTATAAATATGAGATGTATTTGTAATGACAACGAAATAAATATTTTAAAGCATCTACTCCTGTCTTTACACATAATTTATAATACTATTTTATGGCTGTGTATGTGTATGTGTGTGTGTATAAAATACATAGTTCCTTCCAGTGCAATATATCAAAATAACAGTAATATACTTGTACATGTTGTGAAATGGTGCTGAGCAAATGGCATAACTTTCCAGTAAGTAATTCTTAAAATACTCTTTCCAGAATAAAAGTCATTATGCATTGACACCATCTTGTAGATGGGAAACCGGGACACAGCGAAAAAAAAAAAAAAGTCAATAGGATAGATGGCAAGTAGGTATATGTATCTCTTTAACATCATTGCTTGATGAAGGCTGATTGGAATGCTGGGTTAAAAAGGACCCTGGCGGCAAGCGCTGGTCCAGGAGAAGCTGTGCCAGGCAGGTGGTGGATAGTCGACATCTGCCGTGGTCGTGGTGGTGCCGGGGCAGGTGGTATGATGGGCGTACAATCAGTTTCTCGTGTTTGTACTAATGAAAAAGCTTACTCGGTTGAACACCAGATGCCTTAGTTTGCCGCTGCTATGACAAATACCACACCATGGGTTGGCTTAAACAATCGGAATTAATTGGCTGTTTCAGATGCCAGAAGTCCCAATCCAGGTGCATAGTCAAGGCCATGCTTCCTCCCAGGCTTGGTAGTGGTTTGGTGCTGGCTTGCTGGCAATCCTTGAGGCTCCTTGGCTTTCCCGTCACATGGTGATATCCTCTCCCTTCTCTTGCAAGCTTTTCTCTTGCCCTTCTCTTCCAATTTCTTCTCTTTATAATGCTTCTAGAAATCCAGATTAAGGCCTACCCTGCCTCAGTTGGCCACACCTTAACTGAAAATTAAGTCTGCAAGAGGACCTATTTACCATGGGTTCACGCTCGCAGGAATATGGATTAAGGTGAACAACATGTCTCATTTGGGATACATAATTCAATCTAACACCAATATTTGGTTTTCTAGGTTGCTCAGGCAAATACCATGAAATGGGTCAGTTTAAACAATTGGAATTTATTCGCTCACATTTTGAGGCTAGGAAAAAGTCCAAATCCAGGCCTCATCAAGACGATGCTTTCTTCCTAGACTGTGCGTTCTGGTGCTGACTGCCGGCCATCCTTGGTCCTTCACTTGCTGCATGGCAAGGCCATGGCAGAGTCTCCTGGTCACTCCCTTCTCCTGGGTTCCACTGATGCTCAGCTGCTTGTTCCTGTGGGTTTCTCTCTCTCTCTGAATTTCATTCAGCTTACAAAGGACTCCAGTAATAGGGTTAAGAGCCATCCTGATTGGGCTGGGCCACACCTTAACTGAAGTAAACTCCTCAAAAGGTCCTACTTCTAATGGGTTCATACCCAAAGGAATGGAGTAAATTTAAGAGCATCCTTTTCCTGGGGGTACGCTCAGCTTCAAACCATCACAACTGACTTCTTTTTTTTTTAAAGATTTATTTTTATTTATTTATTTATCCCCGCCCCCCCTTGCTGCTTGTGCTCGCTGTGTGTTTTTCTTTGTCTGCTTGTCTCCCTTTGTTGCGTCATCTTGCTGCGCCAGCTCAGCCTGCCGCACGAGCTGGCTTGCCTTCACCAGGAGGCCCCGGGAATTGAACCGAACCCAGGGCCTCCCATATGGTAAATGGGAGCCCAATCAATTGAGCCACAGCCGCTCCCCACAGCTGACTTCTGTGTTCTAATTTCAGCCACCTGCTCCCCCCATGACTAAACTGCTGAGTGACCTTAAGCAAGACTTTTAATCTCTCTGAGCTACAGTTTACCTTTCAAATGGGAATAAGCTTAAAATTATTGTACAAAACCTTAGTAGGTACAACAGGTACAACTAATATATATTGTCTTTTTTTCTTCTTTCAGTGTATCATTTAGGCAACCCAACCAAAGGGGCTCAAGAGAAGAGACAGAAAGCACAAATCCAATTAATTTGGCAACTTTTTGTAACTCTCATTTAAAAACAAGCTAACAAAAAAAACAAACACTTCCAAATAGACATAAGGATAAACTTTTGTTTAGAAAAGTATTTTTTTCTCCCTACCATATGCCAGACTCTGTTGTAGACGTTTGGGATGCTTCATGAATACAGATAATCCTTGCTCTCATGCAGTTTACATTCTAGAATGGGGAAACAGGCAACATACAATGACATAAACAAACATAGACAAATAAATACATAGACTGATCTGTAGATGGATCAATAGATAAATAAAACCATAGTAATAAAGCATCAGATGTCAAGTGGTAGACAGATGTAGAACAGGGTTGTGGAGAGAGAATGAAAGCAGGTGGGGAGGTTGCTATTTAGGTAACGTGGTTGGAAGGGTGGGGGTCTCCAGTGGCCTGAATTGAGTGAGAGAGAGAGAGAGCCCCGCGGGATCTGAGGAAGGAATGTTCCAGGCAGAGGACAAGCAAACACCAAGGTTCTGAGGAAGGATTGAGTTCCATAGGTTCAAGGAACAGGAAGACAGCCTGGGTGGCTTTTCCATTTGTGCCAGGTTTTCTGAGTTCATTTTTGTGGTGTAACTCTGCCAAGAAACCATGTATTTCAGGGGCCAGGACAACTCATGCTCTGGGCTTACTGACATGGCCCCACACGTGAGGTCCGACTTCCCTTGTTATCACTGCCAGTTGAGTTTCCATATTTGTCATTATAAATTTTCCTGTGGGAAATGATTTTTTTTTACCATTATAGGGCCTAATTTGTTGGAGCAGTAAAAATAAACCATCACATTGCTTAAAAGAGGGCAGCTTCTCCTTGAGGGTGTGGAAACCAGACCGTGCATATCCCTCTGCCTCTTTGTTTTCCTCCCTCTTCTGCTCTTCTTGGGCAGTACGTCCTTCCTCAGGCTTTTTAATAATAAGACTAACTTCTCCTGGTTGCATTTCTTCTATATGTGAGGTAGTTTTCTACACACTTTATACCCATTTTCTCAGTTTCCTCAGTTCTTACAGGAGTACAATATTGACTTACTACATAAAATTGGGGCATTGGAATGAAATAAAGTATATGAAAATGTTCAGCACAGTGTGTGGTATACGGTACATTCGCAAAAATGTTAGCTATTATTATCACAACATTTCTTGATTTAGTTTTCCAAGAAACCTCATGGAGTAGGTATTATAAGTCTCCAGTTTGGGCTCAGGAAGCTTAAGTAATTTCACTAAGGTCACTCTGCTGGTTTCAGTCCAAGTTAGAATTTAAATCTTGGTTGCATGTGCTCTTTTCCTCATCATGCAATCTCTCGGCACTTCATTTTCCTTATAGCTATGAAAAGTAAATGCTAAACATATACATAGACATGTAAATATACCTACATATATCACACCCCAGTGCTTTGAAGGGTACATGACCACACGCATATATCTGTATATGTATATATGTAGCATATGTATATGCAATACATATATAGTATATACAGGGTGCATAGTGCATATATACTTACACATATGTACATATCTATACATCTGTCTGTAGTATCTGTGTAATCGAGATGGGATTATTCAAGTACAAATTAATATATTGTTATTGATCTGGGTCAGACAGAAAAGACAGAAAAGAGTAAAAATAGTCAGTGGTACCAGTCATTAAATAGCCCATAGCTATGTGATGAGGTACTGATTTGGGAAGAACTGGATCCTGGTGGGCAGATAGGTGGGAGCGTTAAAGCAGGAAGTCTGCCATGAAGGGCAGGGAGTGTTTGGATCAGAGGCATGGAGAGAGCAGAGTCACAACCCCCTTCAAAGACTGGGAGGGAGTTTGAGAGGGTGTGAGAAGGGGTGTGTGTGTGTGTGTATGTGTGTTTATGTGAGATCATGTGGGGTGGTGGGGAGACAGCACAGTTTACGAGGCTTCACACGGGGGAGGAGGGAGATGAGGCCCGAGGGCTTTGAGCACTTGGCGTTGAAGAGTTGGGATATGAGGTACTGCTCAACTGTGTGCAAGGCTTAATCAAGTAATCTAATTAGCAGGTGGATGCCATGAATAAGGTAATATAGGGTAGAATCAAGTCGGGTGCCTGAAGTAGCATGTGCTGTGCAAATCTGATACATAGCTAAATAACCACCTAGTAAGAATTGTTGATGTGATTCAGTCCTGTGATGGATGTAAGCAATTAATTTAGAATAATATCTTTCTTGTTTCTTTTCCTCTATTTCCTTCACCCCTTAACCACCAACTTTGACGTCATATGCATTAGTAATCTACTGCTACATAACAAATCATTCCAATACTCATTGGGGAGTGGATGTAGTTCAGTAGTTTGAGCACCTGCTTCCCATGTATGAGGTCTCAGGTTCAGTCCCCAGTATCTCCTTAAAAAACAAACAAACAAACAAACAAAAAACAATACTGTCTCATGGCTGGATAGTTCCTGCTCAAGACTCTTAGGTTGAAGTCGTGTTGGCTGAGGCTGCAGTTACCTGAGGGTTTGATTGGGGCTGGAAGATCCACTCCAAGACAGCTCACTCACATGGCTGGCAAGTTGGTGCTGGCAAGATGATTCCTTTCTCTGTGAGCTTCTGCATGGGGCTGTTTGGGTGGCCTCATAACACGGTAGCTGGCTTCCTCCTAAAGCAAGCAATCCAAGCAAGAGAGAGCCAGCAAGAAGATATATACGTTTATGACCTAGCTCCTTGGAAGTCACATTGCTTTACTTTCACCGTATTCTGTTCATGAGAAGTAAGTCACTAAATCTGGCTCACATTCAAGGGGAGAGGAATTAGACTCCACGTTTTGAAGAGAAGAGCATCAAATAACTTGCAAGCATATTTTTAAAGCACAACATCATACAATAAAATTGGCACACCTTTAGAAATTCAGGTTTATGAGTTCCATGGGGCATAGAACATCCTTTCAGGTAACTGGAGGAAACAGTGGAGTGGAAGTATCTGGAGTGATACTTTTCAATCCACCTCCACTTTTTATGGTCCTAAAATGTCCATTTTGAACAAAATTCTTCCACATAGAACACCAGGTACTATCAAAAAGTTAACCAAAAATATTCTCTTCCAGAGATTTTCTACAGGGTGTGCATTTAACTGGATATGAGAAAAAGGATATTTTAACTTTCATTTACTTTTCTTATATATCTTCTCCATATATTGATTTGTATAGAGAAATTGAAAATTTACTAATATTTAATACATGTATTGACTGGTTACATGTATATAATTATAAATATATATGTATGTTACAGATATTTCTCAATTTTTATTGGCTGATAGGGTGGGTGATCAAAAGTTTGGACATCACTGGCCTAATCTTCAGGTTGAATGCAAACTATGGATTCTTGGGTACCCAAACACCATCTCTTTCTACCCCCTAGATCCAGAAGAAAAGGGGTTTGGAGACTTTGGGCACAAAATCGGGCCAAGGCAGTTCTGATGGGAGAAACCAAAAGACCTAAAACTATTCTGTGAATCCTGTTTGTTTAAACACTTCCTTCCCC
>PVKH010027517.1:0-13000 GCA_004027955.1 Chaetophractus vellerosus | reverse complement strand
CTCTCCACAAGGCCAACTGTAAACCATCAGGTGAAGTCTCATCTCTTTTCCCGGAGCCTTCTCTCCTTCCTCACAACCAAGGTCGTCTTTGTGCTTTTTCCCCTGGGCTCCAGCTTCAAATCTCCAATGTCAAAACTACTCCAACTCTGTCCTTTGCCATGTCTTTTATCTTTGAAACCCCACCCACCAAGGGGCGGGGCTCAACACCCTACTGACATGGCCCAATCAAATCCCTAATCATAATTTACTCATGCCCAGATGAACAGACCCAAGCTTAATCCAAAATCTATTTTGGGAATTCACAACTATATCAAACTGCCAAACCGCTTCAGTAGTCAACTAAATAAGTTTGGGAAATGCTGTATTTTATATCTCCTTCGGAGGCTTACCATAAATATCAAAGGCTCTGAGAAAATCTGCCAAAATGTATCTATTTTTCTTTTTTTAATATAGTATAGTCTCCCTTTATTTGACTTTGGAATACATGTGACTCACTTACCTTCTATTACTATCCCAAAGAACATGCTAAGTAATATATGTTGGGAAATGCTGAGCTAGACCACCTCCACGTCTAGGACATCCTCTAAGCCTCTTATTAACTGTCATCACAATACATTTTCTAAAATACCCTTTCACCATATCATTCCTTCCTCAAAAGTCACTCCACATTCAACACTGCCCAAGTCCAGTCCCAGTGCTCTGGTGCTCTTCAGTGTCCCTCAGATGCACCTGGGTCCTCCCTTTGGTGCTTCCTTTCTTGATTCCCTACAACTTCTCCACTTAAATAATTCCTGCTCATCCTTCATTGCCTAGCACAAGGGCTATTGCTTCTATGTAGCCTCCTATAACCTCTGTAGGCACTTTCAAAGTCCTCCCTTTTCAAATCCTACAGCACACTGAATATGTTATTCATGTGGTTCTTAACATATATTGCCATGTGTTAATATTAACACTGAAAATTGTGATTTTATCCCAAAATATGTTTTGTTAAGAGCAAGGATCATCTCTTGGTTTTCCATGTAACCCCATAACACCTAATATAGCTACTTGTACAAAATGCTTGTTTCTAGACAATTGCTGATTAAGTTTTAGAAATTTTGAAACAAATGAGCTTAAATAATACATAAGAGAATGGTAACAGGATTTATTTTCTATTTTATTAAAATATGCATCTGCCCTCATCCTCACTCAAATACTTTTCCATGCTATAGAACCACAGGCTTACATGGATTTCTGTGGCTCCATTTATTCTCAAAGCATGCTGGTAATCACATCACAAGAGCAGGATCAGGTGGAGGAGTACTGGGGCCTCAGCAGCTCCAGCAGGTGGGAAAAGACCCGCTTGCTGGGAAAACAGGGAATTCATGGCCTGGTCTTTAAGGGAAGGGCAGCAGGTGAACAGTGCCTATGAGGCTTAACAAATGTAGGCTTTATTCCACTAGCTATTGTGCATTGGGGGAGGCAAATCATGTGAGAGTGGGGCGAGGGTCTCTGGCAGTCAGTGATGCTTGAGGAGGGACAGTGAGCTGCCCTGTCATTTTCTGGAGGATACATGTACTCAGAAAAGTACATATGCCAGGACCAAGGGATGTAGGAAAGAGGATCCAGTTTCCATGGGCAAAGGAGGTGGGGCTGGAATGTTAGGCAAGGTATCCCAGCTGGGTGGCCAGTCTGCCATGCTCATGGGGACCTGGATACTGGGCAGGAACCTCCATACACATGAAGTGGACCAGTGGCAGTGGTTAGAGAAAGAGACTGGCTAGGTACACACATGCCCAGAGCAAGCCATATCTAGTCTTTGGAGCCCCCAAGGATGTTAGCCAACAACACCTTTCTCTCTTTAAAACTCAGTTTTTTCCTCTGTAAATTTGCGATATTAATGACTATCTTGGAGCATGCTGTTGTGAAAATTAAATGAGATAATGTGCATGGTATACCTTGTTCAGCACCGAGTGCATAGTAGGTCCTCAAGAAATGTTTCTATGTATTCCATATATCTACCTGCAGGGTTACTGAAGCCCCTGTTGTGGTCACTAATAACTCAGAAAATGGATGGGCTGAGCCTGTGGATAAAACATATCGGTAACAACAAAAGTTGTGCAGGACTGGGGAAGGGTAGGGTAGACAGGTAAGACAGCTAGCTAGATATTAATCCTAGGTCCAGAAAGCTCACTATATCCTTAGGGATCAAGTAGGTAAATGTAAGTAAACTGAATGAGCAGCAAGAAGAGGGTAATACTAAGTGATAACAAATAAGCATTTTAGTCCTGAAGTGACAGGCATTGCTTGAAGTGCTTTATTCCCCAACAAATCTCCAGGGCAAGCATTGTCTGTCATAGCTCCATTTCTAGATGTAAAACTGAGATGTTTGAAGGTTGGGCTAACTAAGCAGATAATACATAGTAGAACTTCAATTCAGACCAGAAAGGAGAATTCCTGGATGGTTTGGGGTTTTGGACATTAAAATGGATGACAAGAAGAACTGTTAACAACTTTTAGAGTCAGAAAAGACTTCTAGAACTGGGCTAGTTGAAGCACAGCCTGGCCTAAAGATAGAAAGATGGACTAAGTCAATGGGTATCCACAAACCAACCCTTGGATAATGCCAGACTTGCTGTATCAGAATCACCCAGAAATACCAATTCTCAGGCCTTATCCTTGGAGACCATAATATAGAAGGTCTTGGTGGTCCCAGGAACTAGTGTTTTCTTAAAGCTGCCAAGGTACTTCTGAGAAGCAGGGCATTTGAGAGCCCCTGAGCCAGATGACTTTTTAAATGAGCTCCCAGTTCTGTGGCTCAACTACACTGTCTTTATTTCTAATTTTGCAAGTTAGAAAAGTAGGATGTGAAGTTGATATTTATGCAGATTGGAAAATTAATTTATTTTGGCCCTGGTTCCCTTCCAGATGCAGAGCCTGCAGTCTTCATTCTAGTGCTTTCTCTGGAGACAGTGCAGTGGTAACAGGATCGTACTGGCAGCAAGGCCGCTGGCTGACCACTGGATGGCATCCCTGCCCTGCCTTTACTTTGAGGATTTCTGCTTAGAAGTCACAGCTCTTGCTAGAGTGCTCCCGCAGCCTCTTGCCAGTGCCTGTCTTTATAACAATGAAATCTAGTCCCTGGATCCCACCAAGCCCCTTGAGCAGCAGGGATGTGATTGCAGACCCAGGTAGGCCTCGTGTTAATCGACAGAACAGGCACTTTTTAAGGTTGAAGGAAGACTTTCACTTTATAAAAGAAGCCTCCCCTATTTCATTTTGGGATACTGGGGTATGTTTATAGGTCATGCTTTCAGTGATGGAGAATGAGAACATTAAAGAGAAGTCCAGGAAGAGTGATCAACTATAGATTTTCAGCGTTGAAAGTCTCTGGGCTTGTAATATAGGTTAATGGAAAATAAAATTTGTTTATGCCCAGGTTAGGAAGCAGTTGTGTTCAGTGAGCAGGTTATTTATTTGTTTGTTTGCTTTTTATTTACTGCCCTCTGGTGGAAACACATTAATCATTTTAATTTTCCTAAGATGTCCAAGGTAGAGGTGGATGAGGAGTCAAATAGTGTTTCTAAGAGGCACAGAGTCCTGGGAAGTTAAACAAGTTTCTTATTTGGAAAGGTTTTTCAGAGAGAGTCAGTTGCTTTGCTCAAACACGAAGCAGAATCTGTCGTTTGGTTTACGTATTTACACCATTAATATGATCAGAGGTCACAAAAAGCTTGGCTTTAGAAAAACTGGACATTGAAATGTGCTTGCTAGAACCATGCATTCTTGCTTTCCTTTAAAAAAAATTTGTTTAAATACATGCTTAGTGAAAAAGTAGGGTATTTTATTGTTTTGTATTTCTGACCTTTGTTTTTTCTCTTCTGTCTTCTCTTATTTTATTAAATGTTTAGCTTTCTTACAGAGTCCAGAATATTCTTTCCTGGATAGCTTTGCTTTTTGGGAGATACTGTGATCATGCTGGCCTTTCTCTGCATTTGTCTTGCTGACAGGCTGTAGTTCTTATTAGAATCACGGTAATACACTAGGAGGACGGCCAAACCTGATTCCTGGAATTGAACCTCAGGCTTGCCATGGTGACACATGGCTAAATCCTGAATTCAGAGGATCTCTCAGCTCTGGGGATTGCACAGTGTATTGGTGGGAACAGAGAGCACTGCTATCCATGTAGCATTTTACAGTCTGCAATTTTTTTGGTTGGTGTTTTCAGTTCCAGAATAGCAACAGAGGAAACACTTAGCAACCAAGGGGAAATATTTAATCTCTCACCTTTTCCTTTTCTTAAAAAAAAAAGTATTAAATTGCCTTGCCTTGCCCTCTTCTTCTTTCAATATCTGGTAAGTTCTCTTATTGCATTGGGCTGCAGAAACATGCATGCTACAAAAACTGATCTTATTTACTTTCCTTTTAAAAAAATTAATCCACAACCCCTTTTCAATGTCCACCTCAATCAAATCACAATACAACTCATCCTACAGAGGTTGTAGGGGTTAAATAGTCACTGGTTGTTGGTGTATCTATTTTCTCCTGTATATTATAAGCTCCTTGAAGCTAGAAGCAGTCTCATTTTCATCTTTGCAAGGATACTAGCTCACCTTATGTAAGGTCTAGATATGGTCACAGTAGATTTTGTCTCTGTGGAGTCTTGTAGATTTGTGACTTTATTTATGGCTGTCAGATAACTTTAGAAAAACACAGGACATTTTTTCTTGTTGCAATGTGTGTCATCCAAATGCCATTTATTTGAAGTCTCAGAAACTAGGATATCAATTAAATAGAATGCTTTTTGAGGTTCTCATGCTGTGTAAAGTGTTACAGATGAGACCTTGTGGTAGAATAACTAAGAATTATTGAGCATTCACTATGAGTCAGACATTGTTCCATTTAATTCTCACCACAATTCTGTGAGGTGCGTTGAAAGGATTTTTACCTTTGTGGTAGTTCACAGAGGGCATGTAATATAACAAAGCCAATCTCTTTCTCATGGGGAAAGATGACTCACCTCTTGGTCAGATGCCCCTGGGTGCTATTTGTCCTGGTGAATTTATAGAGGTACAGGTTTCTGTTCCTCCATTCTATGGTTCTCAGAATTTTAAATAAGGATTATACTGAAAGCAGATCTGAAGTTGGCTCACATTAACCAGATTCGGGTATGCCCATGTGCATATCCACGTACATCAAGTAGACTGATCATTTGTTTCAGCCTGACCCATCTATTATCTTCCTGGAAGCAAGCTAATGGGAAGCTGTGGTGCAATGAGGTTAGGAGTGGATCCAGGGTGAGTTTGTTGATGTAAAAATGCTAATGAGGCTTTGGATCCTCTCAGCAGGCATCTAGTGGGTCTTGCCAAATCTCTTTGTTTCTCTCTCTCAGACCATTCTTGGATTAACACTACCAATGCTTGTCTGTTGCTCTCCTTTTAATTTCTGGTACACTTACAAACTTTCTGCTGGGCACATGATCTTTCTTCAAATATGACAATGCAATTGCTTAGATCTGAGCTTAACTAAATTATAAATGTCCTTTCAGCCTCACCTCAGCTCTTCGAGATTCTTCCCAATCACCTCAGTTGGTGTTTTGGATGTTCATAGATTCACTGCCATACGTTTAGGAAAGCTCCTGGTGCGTTCCCATAGACGGTTGTCTATAATGATTATAACCATGATATGGAGATTTTGCAACTTTAATTTTAAGCAAGCAAATGTGTTTTAAAGCTCTTGGAGGACAACTCATGATACCCCTCATGTGCAAACATTGGTATTGTCATGAGCTATATCCTCTTATATTCTTATTATAAGGGAATGGCCCCTTTAAAAAAGAACAGCTTGTATTCAGAGCAAGTTAATCCTGCTATGTTCTAGAAACCTGGCAGAATCATTAATAAGGGAACCAGTTGTGTGTAGATTTAAATTAATCAGCAAGCATCCGGCAGCTAGAAACCTAATGGGAGGGGAGAATCTTTCTCCTTGAAAAGAGAAACTATACTCCCCTCTCATTGGAAAAACACACACATGTACACACACACATTCATGGAGAAAGAGACATATGGTGTGGCCAAAAACTTTTCTCTTGTGGTTTCTGTCAAGCTATGAGAAAGAAAAAGGTTAAAACTGAAAAACGAGCTGTACCTCCAGGACAATGATTTCAGATTCTGAAGGAAATAGAGACTGGGGTGGCTTATATTCGCTGTTGTGAAGTGAGCTATGTGGATTTCAGCTCCAAGAGCACAGGGATCCGCCTTCGAGGTTCCCTGTCAAGGTAGGTGAGTGCAGAGATGGCAGAAGTAGGGAAGAGAGAACACTGAGCAGGCTGTAGGGAAGCTAGGTTCTCCCATCACCAGCTCCACCAGCTGGGGCCTTTCTATGACAGTTAAGATTAATTCTAACTCAGTAGTTTTGTTTTTCTCTTTAGTTAAGGCAAATGCAAGCCAGGAGCAGTGAAAAACTGTAGGAGTTTGACACTTGGCAAAAGCTATTTAGGGCCCAAGATGTTTGCATAAATTCCAAACCAGCAGAAAAGAGTGAAGAGAAATTAGAAAGCAATGTGTAATGATTGATTCATTGAGAAATGTTCAGACACTCAATTTACCTCTTTTCATTGTTATCCATCATTTAACCTCAGTACACTTTAATCTTATTGCTTAATTGTTAATATTAAATTACTCCTGTTTTTAGTTTAAAGGCACAACTTAGATGAAAGGCACGTGGTAGCCTCTTCGGCATTAGTTATTTGATATTTATGGAAAAATTTTCCATATGAATCATGAGGCCATCTCACAATAGGTAAAATGTTGAGCATGTGCCAGAAGACCTGCAAATCCTTTATCTCTCATGGGTAAAAGAGGCATAAGAAAAGTCTGCCTTATCTGGGCCACAAAATTGTTGAGATAAACAAATGAAACAATATCAGATCAATTTAGAAGTGCTAGGGAAGTTAGAAATTACTGTAAAAATGTAGTTTTGGCATTTTCCAAACAATATGTTTTTTTATGGATTCACAGCTCTGTCACCATTTATGTGGACTTGGAGAAGCTGCTTCTCTTCCGAATTCCTTAGTTACTTCATCTATTAAACAAAAAGGCACTCAGTGAACTCAGCTCTAGGCAGAATCTCTGCTGTCAGCAGATGTTTATTTACACTGTGCTCCGGGGCAACCCCAGGTACCCTGGCTTCCACAGAGTAGCTCCACCTTTATTAGATTTACATATTGCTTTTCTGAATAAACTTTTGTTATCGAAAGGATTCTGCAGCTAAACAGAAAAAATGGTGTTTGGAAACCATTGGATTAGATAATTTATTGTTTCCCCTGAAAGGGACACAATTGCATTTCTATTGTAATTTTACCATCAACATTGTTGTTGTTACAGTCTTCCTCGCTTGCCCCCCCCGCCCCCCCCCCACTCGGCAGCACACCTGAACAGTAGGCAAAGACTATGAGGAAAGTTCAGCTCTTGGAGGGAGGGCTAGCTTTGCAAATCTGAATGAACAGAGTGACGACGGGAAACACACAAGTGTTTCAGTCAGCCTAACAGAGTAGCAGGTGTGGGCCATTGCTCCCATAGGAAGATGTATATGGGCTAGCCTGCCCTGATCACCAAGAGTCTGTTGGTTACACCATCATATTGAAAGAAATACTGTTTTTGCCGAGGTGTTTCTTAACTTTCTGAGGTGGCACCAGCACTATTCCTCTCAGACTCACTCTCCCTCCGAACTATACGGTTCCAATTTCCAACACTCCACCTTTTAAGCTAGCAAGACATCTCCTAATCACTTTGAACGATTTTGACTTTTTTATGTTTGCACATTTCATAAAATTGAGAAAAGCTAACTGTGGATAAAACATTCCCCAGATAAATGACAAGTCTGTGGATAGAGCCTGGTGGTGGGAGTAAGTGGAAACGTGACAAGAGGAACGTTTATATCAGGTCCCGTATAATGGTGTTTAATCTCATACAAACACTCTTAACTAAAAAGCTGGGCTCAGATAAAGGCCTTAGGTTTCTAGGGCCAAAAAAAGAAAAGCTTAACAAAAAAAAAAAAACAAAAAAATCTTTGAAGGTAAAACAATATAAGCTTAAAGAGTAAAATTGAACATGTTCTTACTCATTTCATCCACGTGTTCCCAAGGTATAAACACCATTTCAGGTACCATTAACCCTTTCAGGTCAATGACAGATTAGTAAATGTACTGAGCTGGAGTTTACTACGAGGGCACCTTACCGAATTAGATGACTTAGTACAGATTTAAAAGATTCTTCAGTCTTCAAAAATCCTCTGGGAGTCCCAACTTTGAGACAGATGTTCCTTTTCTCCTTTACAAGGGATTCACACATGTGTGATATAACCCGCGTTTTTTCCTGCAGATTTTACTTCTCCATCGTGCTTAAGGCTCCTGGTCCTCTAATTATATGAGGTTTTCTTAGACTGTTCTGGAAAAAAATGACAAACCTGAGGGAAATGGTTTAGTTATTGTTGAGCCATAATGTACATTAAAATTGTGAACATTTAAAATATATTTGCTATTTGTTTTAATAGTAACATTTGATATCATATAGCCCTATTGCACTGCACTGAAGATCTTTAATACAGTTTGTATACAAAAGGGTGTTAAATATTTTGGGTTAAAATAATGGCAAAATAGGAGCTGAATTTTTCTTGTTTATTAACATTACAGTCTTATCTCTTTCCTCCAGCCCAACACAACCTATAAGGCTGACATAGTTGTTATTTTAAATTGCTTCTTCGTGGCTCTTGCTCTAAGACTTGCAATATCTATTAAAAATCTTAATGAGGGGGATTACAAATCTTCCTGGCAAATATAAACAACATAAAATATTTCTATTAAAATGGATAAACTGAAATGGAATTTGAAGCTGGGATAACAGCAGCCATTGGGACAGAGATTTATTTCCCCCTGGAGACAAACTTCTACCACTTCAACATGGAGTCTGGAGCTCTGTTCCTAGACTATTAAAGAAAATGGGACAATTTCATTGTATGGTGGATGTTATTGGCATATCTCTTTGAGAAAAACATCTCTTGTTTGCTCTGTGTACAGGGACAATCTACTTTACAAATCTGTTTAGTTTGTTGCAGAGGTTTTGAGACTTAATGCAAATTTTATTTCTGGTAGTTGGAGAGTATATAAAGAAAGCTAATTAATGTTCAAAAATTTTTTAATTTCCCTGTTGATTTTATTTTAAGAAATGATTCTGAGCTACCTAGTAGGGAAAGACACAGTATATTCACAAGGATAGATCTCCTGAATTGAACCAAAGTTAGCTTCAATATGTGTATATGTGAAGACACACACATCTATACATATTTAAATATAATAAACATGGAATAATATTCTAATAACCTGCTTTTATCATTATTTGATAGAATCTTCACATGTTAATTAATAGAGTGCTACATCATCTTTTGCCTGGCACATAGTACGTGCTCAATAAATATTTTTAAAGGGAATTTTTAATGGTTATGACAGGCAGGGTGTATATTCAGTGGTCTGCATGATTTAGGCTTTGTTATACCTTAAAATAAAAGCAGAGATGAAATATGTGACTTTTAATATTCTAGAATGCAAGTTTCTAAAAACTAATGTGAATATGGTATGCAAGACTCTTCCAAATTTTTGAAGCTTATTCCAGCATTCTCCCGTATTGATGACTATTTTGGAATATTTTTTTCTGTAAATCTGGTGGTTAGGTAGTGTGAGGAACACCTATCAAAGCTAGGTTTCTATTGGTATTTGTGGCAATTAGTCAATCCATAAATCAAGTTGGGTAGGGATACCGGTCTTATTCTTACCTCTGATTAAGTGCTGAAAGGGATTCAGAAGTGATAAATGACATGGTTAGGACTCTCTTGGTTGATCTCTTTATTGTAATCCACCCAAGTCATATGTGTTAATCCCATTGATCCTATTTCTTCTTCTAGGACTTCAACACAACAATATTTTACTCACATATCTCCTCTCCATAACTTCATGACTTGGCTCCTGCCTCATCAGCCTCAGACCCTACGCTTCAATCATACCAATCTAATATAGTCTTCCCAAATGCAATTTTTTTCTCTAAGTTTCTGTTTCTCTCTCTTAAGTGAATTTCCTAATACTTTTCTCTCTTTGGTGGACTCTCAATTATATTACAATGGTCAGCTCAAACATCACCTCTTCTGGAAAGCCTCTCAGAAGCTCCCTAGGTAAAATTAATGAGTCTTCTCTTTATGTTTTCACATCACCTAGTATACATCTCTCTCTCTCTCTCTCTTTTAACAGAATCAGGGTGCTGTGATTATAATTTGTTAGTGTTTGCCTCCTCAGGTAGAGTTCTTTCCGTCTTAAGCACTGATCTCAGTTCCTGACAAATATAAAATACTTAATATAACCAATTTGTGACCAAGTCTCCATGGAGAGCCTCTTTCTTGAGCTGGCATCAGCCTTGAGGACAAATTCTGCATTCATTAAATATTCAGAAATTAAATCCAACTTCAGAAAGCATTAACAGTAATATAAAATTTATTAAGGATTCTGGGGGAAAAAGAAGACTAAGGCTTTACATGAAATACCAAATCACTAACAATTTGATTTAAAAATCTCCTTTAAATTGTTCTTCTTTCTTTCTGTCAGGTTTCTTTTCTGTGTCCCCCAAGCAGAGGGAAACATCCCACTCTATATGGTCTTGTATCATGGTGCCGGTGCCGGTGGTTGGTGGATGGAGGTGTTTATCAAATGGGGCGCAGATTTTAAAAGCTCAGCCCAGACTGTTTATAAATGGTCGCTCTGATTATGCATGAGTATGCAAAGTTGTCTTTCACCTGCCTACCTCCCACCTTTCGAGACCCATCTTTTGCAATTCCCTTCCTTGCCTATTAGTTTATAATGCACACCATGATGTTTCATGACACTATTTTCTCACTCATGTGCTTTCCTTTTTCAGTAGTTCAGTGTCTCCCATCTTTGTCTGAATAATCAAAACTCATCCTTCAAGTTCTTCAAAAATTCTTACGTGAAAATTGCAAGTGCTTCTTCTCTGTGCACATATGTAAAATGGAACATCGGTGGGAGAGACTGCTCTACAAAGAGAAAGGCAGGAGCAAGAAATCAGTGTCATAAAAGAGTATGTTGTGTGCATGAAAGGGAGGTGTAAATCCTGATGTGTTCTGCTGGTGCTTGTATATCCTATAACGCTGTAAGCTTCTCAAAGGAAGACAATAGCTTATGGCTGGCATGTAATACATGCTCAGTAAATGCCTCTTGAAATGAACTATCCTCTATCCCAAATAGAATGACAGGTTCCATCGTTTTTAGCATTTGCTACACTGACTACAGGTTTGTTTCTTGACAAGTGCTTTTTGATTGATTTTTAAATTTCTCATTTTTTGCAACCAAAAATTGCAAACCATATTTTTAGAGATAAATCTCTAAATGGAGTTTCCATAATACAAAATTTATGTGAATAGTTCACAAGGTATTTAACTGTGATGGGTCAATTCAAAATTTGTAGCATGTTAATGGCAAGCTTTCCCCTCAGACCAACCCAAACCTGTTAATAAGACTAAATAAAATTTGTCTTAATCTATTTTTAGATTATTATGTGGAAACTTGCTAGTGATGAGAGTATTCAATTTGATGCAATTAGAAATGTTTATCATTATTTAAGCAAAGAGGAAAGCTGTTTATTCTGTATGGCTGTGGTAGAATCCTTTCATTTATTTGAAACTATTGTATTATGCATAAAACTAGAGGTTATATTACTGTCTGAACAATATGACTCTTTTAGGTTCCATTTCGTTCTAAATATTTGATTCAACCACCTTGGTTATTTATACCAGGGGTTGGTATACTATAGCCAGTGTGCTAAATTTGACCCACTGCCTGTTTTTGTAAATAAAGTTTTATTGCAACACAATCATCTTCTTTCTTGACATATTATCTACACTGCTTTCAATGGCAGAGTTAAATAGTCACAGCAGAGACTATATGGCCTATAAGCCTAAAATATTTATTCTTTATGGGAAAATTTTGCCAACTTCTGATCTGCACTGACCAAACACATATAGAATAGTTGCCAAACATTCACTTGCAGTTTTACAAATTTTTCTTCTAGTCTAAAACTGAAACTAACTGTAATAAAGCAAAATAATAATAAGAAATCCAAACGTTTGATCTACATAATTCTAAATATCTCAAATTTTGGTTGATTGGGCTTTTGATTTCTGTCTAGATGCTGATATATAAATGACCCTGGGATGCTGTGACTTGTTTCCTTTTGTAAAATTTGAGGCTCCACTAATGTCCCTTAACTTTAAAAGTAAACTGAAAGGTTTACTTTATGAGAGCTGTTACTTTACAATATTCTTGACTCTTGTTGAGGCCAGAATTAATTCAGCCTTAAAGGCACGGACTATATATAGCTAAACCAACAAAGTGGGAGGTCCTTTTCTATGTTTGATTAGAAAATAGATATTAAGCTTATCTTACATTAGTTGTGCTTCTAGTCTAAATTAAAATAATTATGAAGAATATAGGCTGGACTCTGGGTATCAAAATGGCAAGTGACACATTCCAGGGCTTCATCCCCCCACAGAGGCTGAAAAAATCTGACAGAACCATCTTTCTCAGAGCTCTGGAAAACAACTAAAGGGTTTCAGTAACAGGCTGAGCACTGAACCAAAAGAAAAAGGCAACTTAAAAACAGCAGGATTGTATGATACCCTTGCTGCCCAGTCCCATTCCCTTACCAGTTTGGTGTGGAGTGACCCATGCTCCCAGTGGAGGTCCTTGGTCCTGGTGCCGGAGAAGGCAGAGTAACTCTCATGCACATACTGGGTGCATGTAAGTCTGTGTTTATCTGTCTGGTGGAAGCCTAAAGGCCTAAACCAGGACTTGTCGCAGGTTCACCATCCCAGATGGTTCACAAAGCTTTCCTACAGAATGCTGTAGAATAAATCTCAGCTACCTGGGTCAAAGGATGGGGAGATGATGGAAGGGCAGCTGCCT
>PVKH010027516.1:0-12812 GCA_004027955.1 Chaetophractus vellerosus | reverse complement strand
GAAATGCTTCCAGTGAAGGTAGAATTAGAGATGAACGTTGGGGAATATATACTCAAAAGTGGGCATGTTAGGTTTGTGTTTCTTGGGAACAATACAGCCCATTATAAATCCAGAGGTGTGAAAGAGGGAAACGTGGAGCCTGTAGAGGAGCAGCAAGCAGTTGAGTTTGGCTGGAACAGGAGGAATAAGTAGAGAAAATGTCCAGACAGACAGTTAGAGATCACAAATCTTATTTATTCAACAGATATTTATTAAGCACTTACTGTGTGCCAGATGCTATGCTGATCGCAGGGTATGGTGGGGAGCAAGAGAAACAGCGTCTCTTTTGGGAAGCTTACAGTCTATTGGGGAAAGAGATACTATTTAAAATATGCAGTGACAGCTAGGATGGGGGAAGAACATCTACTTAAGTTTGGAGGAGGGACGATCTTAGAAGAAGTTGTTTAGGCTGAAATATAAAGATTGAATAGATGTTAGCCAGAGTATAATTAGGGGAAGACTGTTCCAAGAAGCCAAGTGTCTGTTTCCCTAACTCTCTCTCTATAAATCTAACCATATTATGCACTATTTTCCCAGTAGCCAATGAAATGGGGTCACTGGCATGCCAAGCAATTGAAGTTGGCATGCTAAAGAAGTGTATTTACCATCCCTAGTCTAGGAGATACTATACCAGGTATAGTGGGGTATCTCTACATTTTTAACATGAAGAACATACTTATAATATGGAATAAAGAGCTAGGAAATTGTGTTTGTGAAAGTCAACAAATAATTAATTGTTCATTCATGTTTAGAAAAATTTTAATAAAATTAATAACTAATTGTTCATTCATGTCTAGCAAAATTTTAATAAAATAAGTTAATTTTTAAAAATAGTATCTGGACCTTGTGTCATGAAACAGTTTTCAATGCTTGATGAAAGCTCAGAAGTGGGAGGCTATAAACTTTAAGTTGTGAGTTTCAGTTCTACTCTCATTCTTCTACCATGGCCATCCTTGCCTGATTAATATCCTTATCTAAGATTTTCCCACTGCAGATTTTTCTTTGATAGTGGCTGAAAGAAATGGAAAAGCAAGTAATATCAGGCTGTAATGTTGATTGAATGCTCACATGGATTTTGAAGTCATCCGAGGTGATTATGGGAATAGGGGTAAAGTAAAAACCTTCAAGCCATGTGTCCACATTTTCAAAGAATCTTGGTAACTTGCTTCCAACTAGGAACCAAAAGGGCAGTAAGTAATTTGTAGGAACAGGGAGGATATAAGAATCAGATATCATAATCAGCTAAGAGCCCCTGGGGGAGGAGGAAGGAGCGGTTGTTAAGTGACAGCTTGAGGATTGTAGGCACCTGCTTCCAGGATGGTGATGCATAGAGAAGGAGAGGAGGGCAGAAGAACTTGGTCTGAGTATGAGATGAATGGTTTGAGGTTGTAAGGTGGGCACAATGGAAATAAATGGAAAGAAATGACCATGAGCTCAAAAGAACAAAGGTGGGTTTGGGAAACCCAAGAACTAGGATGAGAATACAGAAACAGAAAAGGGAATGAAATGACTTGGGTTTGTGACTAAGGTGAATGGTGGCAGGGATGAAGGTCTTGGTATTAATTAGCTGATTTTAAAATGCTAACTAGAATTTGGGTGTAAAGAGGTTTCCCTGTTGATGCAGACTCAATTTCCCTGTTGTTGAGACAACAATCCCTGCCCTTTGATAGGCTTCTTGCCTTAAAAGAATAGCTGCTTTATTTGAAAGGGGGCATAGTTGGGCAGGAGTCATGTTGACTTCACTCAGAGCTCTTCTGTGGACACACAGACAGGTTTGTGGAAAGAAAGGTGGCAATTTACTTCAGAAATACTAGGTAGGGTCAGTGTTGGCGTTTACTGGAAAATTGGAATAACTGGTTTATCTGCTTTAGAATTCAAAGTTTGCCTCTGTATTAGTCTGCCAAGGGAGTGCTGATGCAAAATACCAGAAATCTGTTGGCTTTTATAAAGGGTGTTTATTTGGGGTAGAAGCTTACAGTTACCAGGCCATAAAGCATAAGTTACTTCCCTCACCAAAGTCTGTTGCCACTTGTTGGAACAAGATGGCTGCCACCGTTCGGCCTTCCTCTTCCTCTCAAGGCTCCATGGTGAGACTCTTTAGGCTTTGTTTCTCTCCCCAGGGCTTGATTCTCTCCAGGTGCAGCTGCTTGTTCTCGCCACAAGGCCAGCTGTAGACTATCAGGCAAACAGCTTGTCTCTTTTCCTAGGGCCTTCTCTCCTTCTTTATGACCAAGCTCCTCTGTGTGCTTACTTCCCCAGGTTCCAGCTTAAAAACTCCACATCAGAACTCCAACTCTATCCTTTGCCATGTTTTTTATGTGTGAGTCCCTACCCACCAAGGGGCGGGGACTTAACACCCTACTGACATGGCCCAATCAAAGCCCTAATCATAATTTAATCACACCCAGAGGAACAGACCAGTTTACAAGCATAATCCAATATCTATTTTTGGAATTCATAAATAATGCCAAACTGCTACAGCCTCCATTCTCAACATGGAGCTGGACTGAACACCAAAGGAGCCAGTCTGCAGAGAAAAGGGAGTTGGGAGGAGTGTGAGAAAGGGAAGATAAATTGCCCTGCAGCTAGCTGTTCACACTGGCCCCTACAGCTCCATCTAGCCATGTTTAGGTTGAACTGTGATCTCCCAAAGTTCATGATCACCCAGAACCTCAGAATGTGATATTATTTGGAAATAGGGTCTTTGTAGATGTGATTAAAGATCTCAAGATGAAATCATTATGGATTTAGGGTGGGGCCTATGCCCAGTAATGGGTGTCCTTATAGGATGAGAGAGGATACAGAGAGATACACATAGAAGACAGCTGTCTGAAGACTGAGGCAGAGATTGGACTTATGCTGCCACAGTCAAGGAACCCTTAGAAGCTGGAAGAGGCAAGGAAGGGTCCTCGGGGCCCTTAGAACTTTTAGAGAGAGCATGGCCCTGACAACTCCTTGATATGGACTTCTAGACTCCAAAATCGGGAGAGAAACATTTATGTTGTTTTAAGCTGCCTAGTCTGTGGTCCTTTACTACGGCAGCCCTGGGAAACTTTGGTATCCTGGAAAGTCTTACAGAGAGGAAAGAGATCCCTATTACTGTTTGCAAGAGTCCCTAAAACATTTACTGGTCTAGCTCCCTTTGAGCACATGACTGGGTGTGATTAAGGCAGTAGGACAAAGAGAGGCATGAACTGATAAACTCTTGGCTGCCAACACACTGGAAACTTAAGCCACTGAGGTGCCAAGTCCTTTAAAGATTACTTAAGGGTACTGTACCTTCTAAAGAGGAACAAAGTCATCCCCTCCTTTGGAAAGTGAAGCTTTAACCCATTGTCTGAGGGCGATAGTTTACCTGCTTCTCCAATCTGCTTTGATTCATCTGAGGAGCCTGGTAGGGAACAGCTGAAGATGTGAGCCAGGACCTGAATCAGAGGAAGACACAATACATCACACTTTTCAACATATGAATTAACGGGGTCAAGGAGACGTGTATCCTAGATGCTTTTTAGTGATTGGTTTTCCACTCAGAACACAGCAAAACAAACATCTTAACTGAATCAAGAAAAAAGAAGTGGGGAGAACCTGGAGAAACCTTAGATCACAATTGACCTTTGAAACCTAATAAAAGATAAATGTGCTATATAAAGCCTAAATAATAATGATGCAAATAACAACCTCTAGGGAACAATGGCATTGTGACATTAATAATACACATATCAGACTGGGAACATAGGTCAGCTTTTCTTTGTGGGAAGTGAACTTTTTCTTGGCTTTCATAATACAAGAAGAAGAGCTTGTAATTTGTTTTCTCAATGGTTAACTTTTATTCCTGAAATTTTTAGCTCTTTAAAGAGATGCCCAGAAATATTTAATAGTACAATAAGTTACAAAGGAGGTAAAGAAAATGTGATTGCAAATTTCCAATATTTGATATCACTATGAAGTTGTTTTCCTGTATGGGTGTAGCCTTTTGTTTCAATTCAAATTACAACTGCATGAAGCTTATTTTTCCAAATAAGGATAAAATATGTATAGTTATATGTCATTTTTAAGTGGTACCTAAAAGAGGAAGGAAAACCATTTAAGGGGGATGTTCTCATTTTCCAGTACCTCCTGCCCCAACTTTAATTTGGGCTCTCACAAGAACCAACCAGAGAATCTTAGTGAAAATAAATGAGGATTTGAGTCAGGGAGGGCCTTTGGCCTCAGTGGTAGTTTGAAGCTGTATGTACCCCCAGAAAAGCATGTTCTTAAATCTAATCCATTCCTGTGGGTGTGAACCCATGGTAAGTGGGGTCTTTTGATGAGGCTATTTCAGTTAAAGTGTGACTCACCTCATTCAGGATGGGACTTAATTCTCTTACTGGAGCCCTTTACAAATGGAGACAGAAAGAAACAGCCACAGAAGCAAGATGCTGAAAGCAACAAAACCTGGAAGAGAAAGAAAGGCGATCTTCAGGAAGAAACCATCACCTCCGTGATGCCGTGATTTGGACATTTTCTTGGCCTCAAAACTGTAAGCTAACAAATTCCCATTGTTCAAGTTGAACCATTTCACTGTATTTACTTTTAGCAGTATAGGAGACCGAAACAGCCACCAAATAGAATGAATGTCTGCTTTCAAAAGTTTCGATTTTATCTAAATGTCATGGTAGCTAAAATTTTGACCTGTTTTCAATTATTTCCATGGATGGTGTTAATATACTTTCTGTCATGTAGAAATTCATCCTTCCATTAATTTCTTTCTTTCTTTTCACTTATTCTTAATCATTTAAACTTAATCCTTCCAGGTGCAATTAAAGCCCATATCCTCCACTTTGGTCATTAATGAAAAAAGAAAACACCTATAAATGTTTCTTTCCTACACTATGTACGTATCTTTTAGGTATTTTTAAAATAAAGAGAATGAAAATCAAATGGAAAACTTAGCAACCAGGTATATTACAGAAACCTCAGTTCATTTGTGTTGCATTTCAAGTCTCCCTTTTTATAGTGTCTGTTAACTTAGGAAAAAATAAGGAAAATCAATTGCAATTTCCATCAACTCTCAGCAAGAATTTAGTCTTTAATACATAATTGTTTGTGTGTTAAGGTCTACTGAAGTTAGCATTTGGCTACACAAATTCAAATGTCTTTGATTCTTGTCAACCATTTTGATCCTAGACATACATTTTCCTTTTCCTACTGCCACTTAGAGTGCTTTTCATTTTGAAGTCTTTGGGGATCTCAGACATCATCTGTTCTAGGCCCGCAAAGCTAAAATATATATGAGGGTTGATTTGCTTTTCGGAGCAAACAATTCTTTTCAAACTCTGGTTTTTATCCAAGAATTATTTTCTCCATGAGCCAGTAATGATGAAATACTATTATCCAATAAAACTCCTTTAGTAATATATCAGAGCTTTACAACAGTTTATTACTAGAGAAGGAGGTCATCTGAATCCAATAAAGCACCATCCTCATTTAACCTTTTTTCTGAAGAGATGAGCCTAGCTATTATAAAACATCTTTGCAAGTTTGGCCTTAAAAACTAACTTTGCAGACAATTTATCAGCCAAAGACTTGGGATTGGATAAGAGCAAGGGCTTTGCATTCAGAAGGTTTGAACTTCTGCTCTTTAGCTTTAGTTTACTAACTGCCTAATCTTGGGGAAATTAACCCTTTAGTTTCCTCATCCGAATATTGGGCACCCAGTGGTGCTTGTGAGGAATAAATGCCATAATATATATATATATATATATTTTTAAGATTTATTTTATTTTTATTACATATCTCCCCTTCCCCCCCATTGCGACGACGCGCCGAGACTTGGTCACTGCGCAGGCGCGGCTTTCCCCGCTTGTGGGCGGTTTCTGCTTCTATTCACGGCCGGCTCCAGTTCGCGGGTGGCTGGCTGCGTTCCATTCACAGGCGACCTCCCCTGCCCGTGGCGGCTTTTGCCCTGTCCGTGGCAGCTTTTTGCCCTGCCCACGGCGGCTCCGGCCCGCCCATGGCGGCTTGCCATTCTCAAGGCGGTCTGCCTGCTAGGAGAGGTCCCCGGGAACCGAACCCAGGGCCTCCCATGTGGTATCCCAGCGCGCTCTTTATCCACTGAGCTATCTAGCCGGGCCCAATGCCATAATATTTATAAAACTCCCAGCTCAATGTCAGCAGCAGAGTAAGCACCAAGCAAATGGTAACTCAATAGCAACTGCGTTTATTAGATTGCAGCTGCACATTTCCTGTTTAGTATTTTTTTGTTTGTTTCATTTATAAAAATAACCCCATGCAGTAAGAACTTTAGCAATGAAAAATAAGGTAGGAAATGTTACTATCTACTTTATGAAAAATCCAAATTATAGAGTATTTATACCATTATATATTTTAAATTAGGATACAGTAATGTATTTGTGTTTAATTCATTTCGCGGTGGTTTCTCATAAGTCAAATGACATCCAGTTTCAATTCATAATACATATATCACAACATTTAAGATTCCCTCGATTCTGAATATTAAAATAAAGTTAGAATCATCCATGCCCAAGTTTATACAAATTGCAAATAGATGGTGTTCAATGCATCAATGAAGTTTTGTAAAACAAATGAAAGTCTTTGCATTTACTGCAATATTGGTTGTTCCTATGATAGTGTATGTTTCCTACAACCACTTGGATTCAAGAGGTCAGGAAGAAAACTGTAGCATCCATCTTGTCAGAACACACATGCGCATCCTCCAGTTTTCCCACAACCCCACAGAGAACTTTCTTATTGAGGTGTCTGGGAGCTCTACCAGGGAATGCTGAAGTTCCAACCATGTAAAGTAAAATCTGTAATCAAATCCAAAGGTAAGATGTGAGGTAAAAGGAGAAAAAAGTCTTGTGAAGATGAGAAAATGAGCTCCCAGGAAAGTGGCAATGAGTGAAGTCATTTGAATCTACAGTTAAACACATTTAGTAGACCAGAAGGCACCTTGCTTTTTTAGTTTCCTTTAAAATTTTTTTATTGGACATTAATTGTGTGGTGTGTAGGCACATTGGTCTACTTTAAAGGCAGGCACTAAAGAATTTGAGTTTTATTTTGTTGCAATTGGAATGCACACACAAGGTTTTGAGCAGGAGAACATCAGAAATGTTCATTGTGCGGTAAGGTGTAGGCTCAATTTAAGGCCGGAATGTTTACCTAAAAGTCATGATTCAGGAGAGAAGGAATGAATGCCTGACTTTGGGAAATGGGTACAGAAATGGGAAAAAAAGGTAAAAGAAGGAAATTAATCTTGGAAGTAGCATTGACATGGATTAGCAACTGTTTGGATATCAGTAATTTCTGATTAATCTATTTTATTTTTCATAATTCTTAAAAACACATTCAACAATTGTGCATTATGCTACAGGTTACTCTGTTTTTCATAAGTTGGTTAACTGCTTTCCTTCCTTTTTTGGGCCAAAAGACAAGATTCTAAATTTTATGCTTTCGAGCTATGACCATGTGGTGAGCATGTCCCATGTGTAATATTAAATGCCATGAGAATAAAAATCTAGAAATAAAAATAATCAGCAAAATGCACAATTTAGTATCTCAGTAAATTATGTAGAGTGTTTCCTTTGATTCCCCTTTTCCTTGCCAGCATGTTTATGGTTTTGTGATTCTTGTGACATCATGGGGTACCTGAAGATGAGGGAGAGTTTTCCATTCAATTTTTTAAACATTCCTTTTATCTGCCTTATGCCCATATTACAATGGGCTCTGTTCCCCACCCTCTGAAACCCCTCGGCCATGCACCTTCTTGACTGACTTCAGCAGTAGCTTTCCAATACTCTAAGGCACTGCAGGGAACCTTTGCTGATTTCTGATATTGTGAGCTAAAGGGTCTTGGTTTTACTTCCTTGTTATTGCCATCTTCAACCCAACCCCCCAAATCTCTCCTTGACTTTTTGCCTGAGGGATAGATTCAGTTCCATTCCCTTTTTGTAGACTTTTGCTCCTATTTGTACCCCCTAAGAGTTCTCTGCCTGGCCAGCAACATCACCACTTCTTTTTAATCTATTAACTTGCACCATCTTTTATCACATGTTGATTCAACCATCTCTGCCTCACTCCCTCATTTATAATAGTCTATCAAACATCATTCGGTTTTGGATTTGGAGTGCTGATTTAAATCCATGAAAACCATTCCTACTTCATAGGGAAGTGAAATTCAATTTCCAAAGGACTTAGGAGTGGTGGTTTGGGGATCAGGTTGTTCCCCAGGAAAGGGATAGATACAGTAGATGAGAGGCAGCCGCCTGAAGTTGTACTGGCACTTGGGTGGATGGTTGTGCCATTTGCAGATGGGGCTTGGATAGATCCATGTTCAGTGAGGTAGTGTAAATATCATGGGCATTGAACCACAGGCATGTTTTCATTCCTTCCATTTCTGAAGCAACAAGAAAATATTTTTTGTGTCACAAAACAATGCTACAGATCCTCCTGAGAACAGTTCAGGAATGTATTCTTGGCCATGTTAGATTTCTACTCTTGTTAAGTGTAACTGTAGAATTCCAAAGTTAGCACTTTTTTCTTGAAAGCCCTGTTATGCCTATCTTTATGAGACCTTTTGAACTGTGGGATATTTCATGTTTCCTGCCTTAACGGAAAAATGAAAAGGAAAAAAAAGTAAGCAAGCCTTCATTAGTAGAAAATGGTTTGGATTGGACGGTGATTTCTCTCTCTCTCTCTTTTTTTTATTTATTACATAGCCCCCTCTTCTGCTTGCTCTCGCTGTGTTCATTTTTGCATTCTTCTGTGTCTGCTTGTCTCCCCTCCCCGTGGCGACCTGCCGAGTCAGCTCACCGCACGGTGGCCTGCCTGCTCGCGGGGGTTTGCCCTGCCCGCGGCGGCTTGCCTTCTCAAGGTGGTCTGCCCGCTCCAGGAGGCTGTGGGAACCGAACCTGGGGCCTCCCATGTGGTATACGGGCGCCCTACCAATTGGGCTACAGCCGGCCCCCAATTTCTCTTGGTCATGAGCAAATAGCCACCTAAATGAAACAAGTGACACCAAATTCTGCTCTAGCAGAAATACCTAGGAATGCTTAAAACAGACAAGCCATCACTTTAAAATGGAGAGCTTGCTTGTTCCCTTTGTTCTTTGCCTAGGATCTTGGCATGGTATTTTATGAAGATGCTACCTGGAGGCTTTAGTTTCCCTCTCAGTAAAAGGAGGGGGTTGGACTATAGAGTGTAGGTCCCTTCCAGTTAAAATACTTTATGGATATAATTTTACATAAATATATGTGTTTCTCAAGGTTCTTTGAAAAAAATTGGCAGCAGCACAGCTAGGTATTTTTTTACTTTTATTTTCAGAAGCCTCAGAGCAAAGAGAGGAGCAGGAGTCTTCAAATTTGGCTGTATTATTTGCAGCAGGGATGGTTTTATTTGCTTATTTATTTTGGAGAGATTGGGCGAAGCTATTCTATACTTTCTCTGAATTTTCCTCCCATTTATGTCCATATGGAATGGTTTGTGTCTGCACTTATATTCTTTAATAACTTTATACATGCGTCCCCTATAGCATCCATTACATCATGTTATAGCTATATATTTATACAGAAAACCCTAACTACTACTTCACATAGTATGGACTTTATAAATGAGAGAATTCTTATCTTAATTATTTTTTGCAAAAATAACAAAGGCAAAATATACTCTTCTTCATGGTATAAGACTAAGGTTTGGGGTCAGTCATTTCAAATTTGATCACAGGAAAATAAATAATTCATTATCAAGACATATATGACTTCAAGTGCATTTCTATCAATTTTGCAAAGTGACTCCTACAATATTAATTGGTGTCTGTTCCAAAATACAGAATTGGGACTTATCAAAGAATTTCTATTGCAAATAAATTAATTGTAATTTAACATGAGAAGCACTAGACTTAGTAGAAAGACCTGAGTTCAAATCCCAAGTCCTATATTTTGCAATTTTGTTAACGTGGGTAAGTGTTCAAGTCTTACTTTTCTCATCTTAATAGGAACCAGCAATATCTGGCACATAGGGTTACTCTAAGGATAAAATGAGTTTGTATAGAAGTTCTTTTAAACCATGAAGTATTAAGTAAAGATTTGTTGTTAGAATAGTTGGGCAGGCATGAATATTTAGTAGCATGCTCTACAAAAAGTGTCTAGTTCTTAGATCTGTAATATGCAAACAAAAGTTGATCTTTCAAGAGACTATACCTTTAGAAAATTATTTTTCTTTACTCAAAAAGAAAAATATACTAAGGATTCAGAAATATTTATGAAGTCAATGTCTGCTTTATTAAAAATATTCAGTTAATGTAAATTGAAAGAAAGCTAGAGGATAATCTATGGACTGTATTACGTCATAATTTCTGTGATGAATGAGGATTGTGGCAAATAGTACAAACACAAGAGTGTTACTCTATTACAAGGTGTATTAGTCAGCCAAAGGGGTGCCTTTGCAAAATACCAGAAAATCAGTTGGTCTTTATAAAGGGTATTATTTGGGGTAGAAGTCCACAGTTACCAGGCCATAAAGCATAAGTTTCTTCCCTCACCAAAGTCCATTGCCATGTGTTGGAGCAAGACAGCTGCTGACGTTTACCAGGGTTCAGGCTTCTTCGGTTTCTCTCTTCCTGGGGCTGCGTTTCTCTACAGGCTTAGTGCCTCTGTTTCCTCTGCAAGGTCAACTGTAGACCCTGAGGCTCTCTAGGTTTTGCGTCTCTCCACAAGGCCAGCTGTAGACTATCAGGCGAACGTCTTACTTCTCTTCTCCTGGGGCCTTCTCTCCAACATCAAAACTCCAACATCAAAACTATTTCTCAAAACTGCTTCTCAAAACTGCTCCCTCTGGCCTTTGCTTGCCTTTTAAATTCAATTCCCCCACCCACCAAGGGGTGGGGCTCAACGCCCTACTGATGTGGCCCAGTCAACGCCCTAATCATAACTTAATCATGCTCAGATTAACAGATCAGTTTACAAGCATGATTCAATATCGATTTTTGGAATTCATAATGACATCAAACGGCTGCACAAAGTGTTAAAAATATGGAGATATTTGGGAAAAATACAACAAATGTAAGGAATAGACTATAGTTAATAGTACTATTGTAATATTTTAACAGAAATGGCAAAGAAGGTATTATATCAATGCTAAGGATCAATGATGGGGGGTATACGGGGATATGGAATTTTTCTTTTTGGAATAATTAAAACATTCTAAAATGGACTGAGCTGATGATAGCACAATTCTGTGATGAACCTGAGAGCCACTGACTGTACACTTTGGGTGGATTGTACAAGGCAGGGAACCATATAACACAGCAAACTCCATGGTAAATAATGGACTGTGGTTAACAGTACAAATATGAGAATGTTTCTCATGAACTCTAACAAATATACATATTAATACATGGTGTTAATAATAGGATGGTTTGTGGGAAAAATACAACAAATATAAATTTTGGGTTATAGATAGCAGTAATATTATGACAATGTTCTTTCATCATTTGTAACAAATCTGTCACAACAATGTAAGGTTTTGGTGGTGGAGTGATGTATGGAAGTCCTGTGTGGTATGCATAATTGTTTTGTTAACTCACAACTTGTGACACACACACAAAATGCCCCTCAGGGAGAATAGCCTCAAAAAATATATATAACGTAACACAATATAATGAAGTATTATATAATGTAACATAATATAATAAAATGTGCACAGCAGAACCCTAAAAAATACAAGAGGCTTAATTAAGGGAAGCAAAAAAAATATTTAGTAATGCTACAGGTCAATGCTTTATGTATTCTAGGTATAGACATCTACCCAAGTTCACATCTAGTAAGACATTTAGAAAACTGGAAGACATGTTTATGTGTTTGTTTTTCTATGTTTGTTTTGTTTCTTTTTAAAAGGTGATTTCCTCTAATAAAAAATTAGAAATCTAATTAAGTTAATTGGATCACAACATGAACACCTTACTAAAAACTGTAGTGATTATATAAAGTATATAACTTAAAAACTCAACTCATGCTTGAAATGTTTGAAAATGCATTTCAGAGCTAGAAAAATTGCATTAAACTTAAAATCAGATGCTATCATGACTAAGAATCTTTCCTTAGGCATGTTTGAGTGGAAAATGGATTTGATTATGGTATATATGCACGTTAATTTGAATTAATTTAAATATCATTATTAAATTCACCCAATATATTTTTACCTCTAAGGTCTAACCAAAAGAAATACTATATGGTTTCATATTTGGTGTTAAAAGGATATAATCCATGTGAAACTTTTTCTTTAACTATTTTGAAATTATTTTTATTTTTATCAATGTCAATGCTATGTGGAGGGTGTTTATTTTATTGGTTTAGTCTAATAGGATATTATTTTCCTTTGGCCAGATCTATCCGTGGTGATTTGCTGTCTTTTATATGTCTTTTTTTCCCAGCAAGAGAGTAAAAAGTACCCATTCATTGTTGTTATTCAGTTTGGAAAATGCTCAGCATGGCTCTGATCTGGGAGCCAAAGTACAAAGGACACCATAATCTTCAAGAAAGGCTGGGACATAGCGCGAGGTGCTAGCACTCAAACGAAATGGAGAGCAATTCAAGGAACTAAGACAGGGTCTCAAGCCAGCATGGCAATCTGGTCCACCCAACCCCTTTCCAAGGTGACTGGCACCTGCCCTATCCTTTCATTCCACAGCCATTCTCAATTTTTATTATCCACAGTCTCTCTTGGTTATGACACTGTGAAGCAGCGTGATTTTGAAATTATTTTGTCAGTAATCTTGC
>PVKH010027515.1:0-13009 GCA_004027955.1 Chaetophractus vellerosus | reverse complement strand
GCAATTGGTAAACACAGCCATTTAAAGAGTTAATGATTCAAAGTTGAAGGATGTTAGAGAAAAGAATGTCCTAAGGCAGACATGAAAATCGTTTCCCTCTCTCTTGCACCCAGAGTGTCATTGCTTAAGCAAATGATCAAAAATTAAAAACTCAAATGAGTTTCTGAATTCTATGTATATAATCACATATCTATGTAGAATAGTTCCTTCAAAGCCTATAATCACGAATTCTACATAATTTGGAGAACACTAGGAAATTATTGCATTAAGAATACTTCATGCTTCTGTTAATCTGAGAATAATGTGTGAATGGGATTTGTAAGAATCAGATTTCATTCAAATTAAATTGAATGTATGTGATCCTATGAAAATATTTTTGGCGGTAAAGATAGGTAATAAGCTATTGTGTTTATAGAAAAGAAAGATATCAAGAAAATGTATATTATTAATAATAGTGATACTATTTTAATGTCACAGATTATTTTTATTGAGAAATTGCAAAGGCAACATTGTGACTTTTTCTAAATATTGACATTTGCAAAAAATCAGGCTTAAGAAATTTGTGAGATAATATTTTAAGTTAACATTTTTATGGATATAATGATTATTTGGGACACATCAAATTTCCATTCACAACGAAACTGTCATACAGGTGTGCTTAGTAAATATTTTCTCTGCCCAATCTTCTTTATCTTAATGTATTCTTTAAAAACACATTAATTCACTAATTTTAGTGCAAAATATAGATTTTATATTCATTTTTCTTAAATAGTTTAATTTTTCTTGTGTTAATTTAATTAGTAGTACATTTTCTTTTTTAGAATGGAATAAGAAGAAAACTTCAACAGTGTCCATAAATAAATTCTATTAGGCCAAATTCTGGAACTGAGAGCAAAAATCTTACTCATTTTCCATTAAATTTTTCACCTTATAATTTCTAGAAAATAAAATTTTTGTGTAACATCATCACTAAGGTCTCCATAGCTCTAAATTTTTGAATTATATGGTGAATAACTGGTTTCTATGGTGATTTCCAGTTTTAATCTTTAATAGGTTGCCCATAATATATGTCAGACAAAAAACATTGAGTCGATACAGACTTTAACATAGGACATGCTCGTTTGATTTTTTTTCTTTACTAGAGAAGTTGTGAGTTTACACAACTATCACGCATAAAATACAGCATTCTCAAATATTAACCTATTATTAACACTTTGCATTTATGTGGAATATTTGTTACAATTGATGATAACACATTTTTATAATTGTGCTATTAACTATATTCTATATATAATTATATATATTTTTAAATATTGTTTTCATATATAAAATCTAAAAATTCACCATCTAACCACATTCAGATATATATTTCAGAGCAGGTAGTTATGTTTACAGTGTTGTGCTACCATCACCACCATCTATAACCAAAACATTTCCATCATCCGAAATAGGAACCCTGTACATTTTAAATCTTAAATTCCTATTCCCTATTCCCAGCCCATCTACTATTAATCTGATATTTTATATTCTGACTCTATGAGTTTGTTTATTCTAATTGTATCAAATCAGTGAGATTATACAATATTTGTCCTTTTGTGTCTGGCTTATTTCACTCAACCTGATGTCAAGTTTCATCCACTTTGTCATCAATGCTTTTAGGCTAAATAATATCTGATAGTATGTGCATACACCACATTTTACTTATCTATTCATCAGTTGATAGACACAGGTTGCTTCCATTTTTGGCAATTGTGAATAATGTTGCTATGAACACTGATGTGCAAATATCTGTTTGAGTCCCTGCTTTCAATTCTTTTGGGTATACACCTAGTAGTGGGCTTGCTGAGTCATAAGGTAGTCCTGTACTTTGCAGTATAAAGAATTGCTAACCTCTTCACAGCACTGCACCATTTTACATTGCTACCAGTAATGAACGAGTGTTCCTATTTCTCTGCATTATGTGCAACACTTGTTATTTTCCTTTTTTGAAATAGAATCCATTCTAATGGGTATGAAATGATATATTATTGTGGTTTTCATTTGCATTTCCCTGATGGCTAATGATGTTGATCATTTTTTCATGTCCTTTATGGCACTTTATATATCTTCTTTGAAGAAATGCTATTCAAGACATTATTGATTAGAAATGTCTATTCAATATATGTTAATTGGGTCGTTTGTCTTGTTGTGAAGTTTAAAAATCCAACAACATCTTAAAAGAGTTATACACCATGATCAATTGAAATTAATCTCTGGTATCAAAGGATGTTTCAACATGAGAAAAATCAATTAATGTAATATATGACATTAACAGAATGAAGGAAAGAAAACACATGGTCATCTCAATTGATGCAGAAAAGGCATTTGACAAAATTCAGCACGGCTTCTTGATACAAACATTTAGAACACTAATTATACAAGGAATCATCCTCAACATGGTAAAAGACATATATGAAATGCCCACTACTAACATCCTACTTAATGGTAAAAGACTGAAAGCTTTCCCTCTAAGATCAGGAACAAGATAAAAACGCCCACCATCACCACTGTTACTCAACATTGTATTGGAAGTTATTGCCAAAGCAGATAGGCAAGAAAAAGAAATTAAAGGCATCCAAATTGGAAAGGAAGAAGTAAACATTTCCCTATTTGCAGATGACACGTTCCTATATACAGAAAATATTGATAAATCCACAACAAAGCTCTAGAGCTAATAAATGAATTAAGCAAAGTCATGGGGTGCAAGATCAACACCCTTAAATCAGTAGTGTTTAATGTACACAAGAAATGAACAAGCAGAAAAAAAAAATCAAGAAAAATATTCCATTCATAATAGCAACTAAAATAATAAAATATTTATAAATCAAAGTAACTGAGGAAATAAAGGACTTGCCCACAGAAATATACTATATCTTGCTAAAAGAAATCAAAGAAGAATAAAGAAAATGGAAGGACATTCTTTGTACATAGAATGGGAAACTAAATAACATTAAGATATCAATCTTACCCAAAACAATTTATAGATTCAATGCTTTCCCAATAAAAATCTCAACAACATTCTTTACATAAATGGAAAAGCCAATCATCATTTTACATGGAAGGGTTAACTATATGATCCACATGGGAGGGTCAACTATAGTTTAAACCCTCTCAATCATTCTCTATGTAAAATGTGTTGACACATATTACTATTATGACTGAGGTATGGGAAATTTATGGTTTCTCATTCTTATCTCTGTATTTGTCTCGTGACCTTAGCTGAGTCATCTATTTTCTTTGTATAATCCCTACACTGTCCCACATAAGTATTTAAAGGATTATATGAAGTAGTAAAAGGTTAAAATACATTGGAAAAAAAACTAAAACCATCTTGACAAAGGATGAAATTGGAGGTCTCACACTTACTGACCTTAATACTTATTACAAAGCCACAGTAATCAAAATAGCATTGTACTGGCACAAAGACAGATGTATAGACAAATAGAATTGAATTGAGAGCTCAGAAATCAACCTTCCATTTATGACCAATTGATTTTTTTTTAAGATTTATTTTTATTTATTATACATCCTCCTGTTTTTGCTTGTTCTTGCTGTGCTCATCTTTCTCTGCGTTCCTCTGTGTCTGCCTGTTTCCCCCCGCTGGGGGAACCTGCCAAGTCAACTCACTGGCACGGCGGCCCACCTGCTCATGGGGACTCGCTCTTGCTTGCAGGGGCTTGCCTTTGCCCATGGTGGCTTGCCTTTTCATCCACCCACGGGGGTTTGCCTTCGCCTGTGGCAGCATGCCCCGCCTGCGGCAGCGTGCCCAGCACACGCTGGCTTGCCTTCTCAAGGTGGTCCACCCATTGGAGGAGGCTCGGGGACCGAACCCGGGGCCCCCCATGTGGCAAACTGGCGCCCCACGAACTGGGCTATACAGCCGGTCCCACCAATTGATTTTTGACAAGGGTACAAAGGCCATTCTATTGAGAAAGAGTAGTGACTTCAACAATTTGTGCTGCGGAATCTAGATCTCCATTTGCAAAAGAATGAAGGTGGATCCCTACCTTACACCTAATACATAAAACGTAGTGTATGATAGCCTTGTGACTTGGTAGGAAGGACTGCTGAGAAAGTGCCAACCCTGAAACTCAGGGATACAAGGACTATGACTTAAAGAAGACCAGGAAAGCAAAGAAATCCTGACTACTGCCACCATAAGCATTGCATTGATATTTTATTAATAACTAGAAAGCCATAAAAAGCATGGACAGAGACCACCTTCTCTGAACCCTGGGTTGAATGGCCCGGTGATAACTGAAGGGGGAGTAGTAAAAATGATAAAATTCCTCTGGATCCTCAGTCTCAAATTAAGCACAATGTAACAGTCTTCCACCACTGAGGAACTTGAATTCAGTGATGGCCTGAATGTAATTACAGTGGCTAATTAACCCAGACCATGCTCATTCCGGAATAGATTGACTCTATGTCCCATTATTAATGCCCTGACCAAAGAAGAGGCATGCCAACTCCTGGATGTTAATATTATTTATCCTGTATATATTACTCTATTATATAAATAAATTATATACATTACACATTATATTATGTTATAGATCATATAATTAAAGCATAACTATGTATAAATATGTGGTAACCCTCTGATCTCCACATTTAAGAAATAGCTTGGAGGTCCATTTCTCTGCCCACACAAAGAAATCACCACTATCAGTTCCTGTCATAAACAGGAAATTTCCTGCTTATCTTATCTCCCTTATCTCCCACTTTATCTCCTACATATATCACTAAATATTTCTGTAATCTTGCTTCCTTATTATGAGACTGGAATTCTTATGATGTGATTTATGACCCCTCACATGCCTGATACCTTCAAGTGTGGGATACCTGCCTTCTCCCCTGCACATTCACCCTGACCTTGACAGCAAAAAAATTCTGAATAAAAGGCATGCTGGGGATCAGCTCAAGAGGATAACTTCTTTAGCTGTTCCCCCCCTGACATCTCTCAACCTCCATGTACAGAGTAATTTCATTGTGCCATCACAGGCTCTGCTGGACAGAACCCCTCAAGACTTTGCAGGACGGATTCCTGCATAAATAAATTTCCCAGAATTCAATCATAAATTAAAAGACATACAATAGAGAAAATAAAAAAGTCAAGTGATAAATCAATCCATAGAAAGTCACCCAAATATAGACCATACACTGAAATTACCAGAGACATGAAAATAACTAGTATTAATATATCATTTTTGTTTTCTAGGCTCTTAAAACAAATACGATGGGGGCCGGCCAGATAGCCCAGTGGATAAGGGCGCCGGTATACCACATGGGAGGCCCTGGGTTCGGTTCCCAGAGACCTCTCCTAGCAGGCAGACCACCTTGAGAAGGGCAAGCCACTATGAGCGGGCAAAGCCACCGTGGGCAGGGCAAAAAGCTGCCACAGACAGGGCAAAGCCGCCACGGGCAGGGCAGGTCGCCCACGAATGGAGCACAGCCAGCCACCCGTGAACTGAAGCGGAGCCGGCCGTGAATGGAAGCAGAAGCCGCCCACAAGCGGAGCAAAGCCGCCTGCGCGGTGACAGATCTCGGTGCATCGCCGCAACAAGGGGGAGACAAAGCAGACAGAAAGGAACACAAGTATGGACACAGAGCAAGAGCAAGCAGAAAGGGGGGGGGGATATGTAATAAATAAAAAATAAATAAATAAAATCTTTAAAAAAACAAAACAAAACAAATACCATGAAATAGTTTGACTTAAACAATGGAAATTTATTCACTCACAGTTAGGATCTAGGAAATTGTCCAAATCAAGGCATCATCAAAGCAATGCTTTCTTCAGAAAGATTGACTGCTGGTGATTCTGGGCTTCTCTGCCTATGACAAGACACATGGCAACATCTGTTGGTCTGTCCCTTCTCTTCTGGGATTTCAACTTCTTGTTCATGGCATGTTTTTCTCTCTCTCTCTCTCTCTTGCTCTTGCTCTTGTTCCCCCCTCCATCCCCCAAACCCCCCCACATACCTCCATTCATTCTGTTTAAAAAGGATTCCAGTAAAGGTGTTAAGATCCATACTGAAAGAGGTTGGTCACATCTTGACTAAAGTAACTTCATGAAAATGTCTTATTACAGTGGGTTTATGCCCACAAGACTAAATTAAATTTAATAACATCTTCTGGGGGTACATATAACTTCAAACTACCATATATGATAAAAGATATATTGAAAGGTAAAAATAAATCATTAACAGGGAATTTAAGTGGAGAGATGGAAATTATAAGCAGTAGTCAGATGTAACTGCTAAAAATAAAACATGATACCAAAGATGTAGAATTTCTTCAATAGGTTTATGAGCAAACCAGGCACAGTAGAGGAAAGAATGATGAACTAACTTAATTATAGCTCAATAAAGATTATCAAAACTAAAATGAAAGAGAAAAAAATTAAAAATTCATAATGGGGAAACAAGAGGCATGGAAAGTAATAAATCATATAATATGCATGTAATTGGAATCTCTGAAAGAGAAGAGATACAGAACATGGCAGAAAAATTATTAAAAGTATAATGGATCATCATTTTCCAAATATATTGCATTATTGCAAACCAAAGATCTAAGAAACGCAGAAAAACAAAAACAAAAACTTTAATGAGCAACCTCATTAGAATACTAAAGGAAAAAAAAAACAACAAAACCCTCCCAACCAGACTGCGTGAGCCAACGAAACTTTCAAATTTTGGAAAAATAAAAGATTTTTCAAGTAAACAGTAGCTAAGAGAATTGATTATCAGCAGACCTGCCTTACAAGAAATATTTTAAAAAGGATTTTAAGGCATAATAAATATTTTGCCAGATGGATATTTGGCCCTACACAAAGAATGTGCCTTGGTAAATAAAATTGAATATAATGTATTCTCTTTTAAATTTTTAATAACTTTAAAAGATTAGTGTCCATATCAGGCAAAAATGCAAGTATCAGTTTGCTACCAGATTTATAACATATACAGTAGGAAAATGTACAACTACCACAATACAAAGAACTGCAGAGATAAAATGGGAGTATATTCTTGCAAAGTTATTCTAGGATTGATTTAATAGTATTAGGAAGCAAATTGTGGTAAGTTGAAGAGGTATGTTGTATATCCTAGCATAACTACTAAGAAAACATTGATAACACTAAAAACCCAACATTTTTTCTGGAGAGATGAATAGAAATATGAAGGGAACAATTTCAGTTGAAACATCTTGCTACTTCAAGTTCTTTTTTAAAATCTGACTTTCATCACTGCTTATTGGAAAGCATTCCTTCTCATCTGATTTCCTTTGATAATTGTGAACACACTAATTTTGAGTTGGTGTGTCTTCTCCGAATATCACTTTTCTCGGCTTTGTCATGAAGCATAATGAGAGAATTGCTAACAAATGGAAATAATAATAATAATAATAATAATATTCTTAAACAATTTAAATATGGCATCTCCATTCTTCCAATGTTCTTCTTGTGATATATATGCTACAGGAGGACCAAATGGATTGATAACAAGAGTAAAAGGATTAAAAAGTAACTAAACTTAAAACCAGTCGCTAAATAATAAAAAATAAATGCTAATATTGCTAATGCTACAAATTGCAGTATGATATTATTCTTGCCATTTTAATATTCAAATTTTACTTAGTGTTCTAATTAAATTTTGCATATGTTTTAGTATACATTTGCGTATAACCACCAAAAATAAGTATAGTTTTCTGTGCCAAACACTAATCAAAAATTCCAATTCTCTCCAAAAACTGACAATGTCAAGGATTCACAAACATAAACATATACAAAGTTCCTAAAAACCTTACTTTTTTAACAGCCTTCAATCAAGATGTCTTTTGTAATCTTTTGTGCTTTGCATACAAAATGCACACTGAAAATGAGATTCATTTTTCATTATATCATTGTCATTTCAGAGCATAAAAATGCAAAATTAGCATCAGCATTAGTTCCACAAAGTACTTTCTTCAGATTAAAAGTCAGCAAATTGTTGTAAACAACATGATTTAATTCATTGGCAGTGATATTTTTGGCAGCTCAGTCAGTGTTAGAATTTTGTTAGGATTATTTTTTTATTAGCAGGCATGATGTAAATGATGTGAGAAAACAACTGTGAAATTATATTCTGCATAATAGACAACTCTGAGGCAGTTATTTTTCCTGGTTCCATGTGCATTTGAGAATATGAAAATAAATTTGACTTCTAAGCATTCTTCACACATCCTAACTAGGAATTCTAAATGTGTATTCATGATAGCAATACAATGCAAGTGCAAACATAATCCAGGGACATTTATAAGCAGAATTGCAATGTAATAAAATAAGGAACTCAACTGTTATTTGAGTGAACATTCTGGTATTTAACAATATAGCAAATAAAATCTCTTAACACTGGATCTTTCTTATTTAGGTTTATATTTTCACCTATTGGCTAGAATTATTCTTTAAAAATGGACAGGTATGTGTTTTCCAAAGTAAAATTGTATTAAAATCTTATAACCCATAAGGTAAGTGAACAGATGAATTAACAAAAATATTATTAAAATTTAAAAATATCCAATGAGAGCAATATTTTCATTTTCTAGCTGATAAAACAAATACAATGGGCTGGTTTAACAATAGGGATTTATTGGATGCTTTTCAGAGGCTAGAAATATTACTTTTTCCTGGTGTTGGTGTCTCATGGCTGACCAGCAATCTTTGGAATTTCTTGGCTTTTCTATGGCAATGCACCTGGTGGCATCTTCTCTTTTCTCTTCTGGGTTCTGCTAACTTCCAACTTCTGACTTTCCCCAACGTCTACTTCTTCTGTGTATAATTTCCTTTGCTGATAAGGACTTTAGACATATTGGAGTAAGGCACACCACATTCAGTTTGGGCAAAACTTAATTAATAACATCTTCTAAGTTCCTGTTACAAATAGATTCATATGTACAGGGCCAGGGGTTGAGACCTGAAAATGCTTTTTTTTTGGGAGAAATGATTCAATCTCCAACAAGCAATAACGTGTTCATGTAGAAATGGAAAACATTCTGATATTTAAATATTTAAATAATTGAGTATCAAATATAGAAATCACAACTGATCTAAAAAATTATAATTATATATTATATAACCTAGGAAAAATAAATTCTAAACATTCAAGTATAAGATAATTTCATTTTTATACTATTTGCTTATTTTTAATGCTTATAGTTAAAATACAGTTAGTGATGTTAATCTAAATATTTTTACATTTGGAAGCCGCTTTTGACAAATATAGTTTTAATAGAAAGTTAATTTAAAAGTAAAATCTTCAAATTTTACAGAAATATTTATTGAATCTGTTCAAAAGTAAGTAAGAGCTTTTCCATATTACTCAGGTACTTTAAGTAAAGTGATGAGACAAAAGCATAATTAAATGATTTTTTTCATAAAAAACAGAATTTTTAAAATGTTTTTTCTTTTATCATAAGAATTAGGCTTTCTGGAAAGATGGAAAGTTGTATGCTGAAATATTTCCAGGGAAATATACTACTAAGATTCATTTCTCTGTCCAGTAGAGAATGTACCTGGACAGAATTTTAGAGTCCAGTGTTTGTCAAAATTCCCTTTAAGTGGAAGTCCATATATTGCCAAACATTCTTCTGGGAAGATTATATAATTTTTGAGCAGTAAAGAATTAAAATGTACTGATTGATTGTACATAAACTTTACTGATTGATTTTACATTGGCATTGCTCAGATAATGCCACCAGCATGCTACTGCTAAAGTACTGTTTGTCTGCCATACTTAGTTTTGTCTGTTCTTATGGTCTACTAAATTTGAATAAAATCTTTAAACTTGGCTATTTAGTTTGGAAATTTGATATTACCGTAGTTTGTATGTATGTGTGTGTGTGTCTGTGTGTGTGAAATGTTATAAAATGTGTGAAAAAGTTCAGAAAGAGAGAAGGACATACTTCATCTCTTCTTGCTGGAAGAAGAGAAAAGTGAGGAATTATTTCATGCCTTCTTCATGGTGTACTAAAAATTTCATAGAATGAAAACAAGATTTGGACAGATATTTGAAATACAGAGTAGCTTCCAACTATTGATGTTTCCAGCATGACAAGAAACTTACATATATTCTTTAGTTTAATCCTTACAAATATCTAATATAAGCACCACTATATTCATTTTACTTTGAAAACAAAGAGGCTAATATACCTTAAGAGAGATGGAAAGCATTACATCCATAAAATTGAGAGAGAGACTAGATTCAAAGACATATCAAATGTTTTTACAGCTGTCTTCCTTGTTTGTAATATATTTCTTAACTGACATCTTCTTGAAAGGAGGAAATGGATCATCATAGGGGCATACCTTGGAGATCATATGGGTTCATTGCAATAAAGTAGATATCACAATAAAGTGAGTCACACAGTTTCTGGTTTTGCAGTACATATAAAAGATATGTTTATACTGCAGTCTATTAAGTGTGCAATATATTTTTGTCTTAAAAAAACAATGCACACACACCTTAATTAAAAGTATTTTATTGATAAAATGTGCTAACCATCATCTGAGCCTTTAGTGGGCAGAAATCTACTTACTGGTAGAGGGTCTTGCCTCAATATTGATGGCTGCTGACTGATCAGGGTGGTGGTTGCTGAACAACTTTGAAATATCACAAGGGTTATCAAAATGTGACTCAGAGACACGAAGTGAAAACATGCTGTTGGAAAAATGGTTGTGATAGACTTGTTTGAAGCAGGGTTGCCACAAACCTTCAATTTCTGAAGATACAATATCTGCAAAGCACAATAATGTCAAGCACAGTGGAATGAGGAATGCCTGTATATGATTTTTCAGTCTTAACACACCCTGTTTCAAAAAGGTTTATATTTATATTTTGCATGTTTTCCATTGTGTTAAAAATTAATTAATTAAAAACGCAAACAGTGAAAATACTATTTAAGATAAGTATTTACTCGAATAAACAAAACAAAAATAGGCAAAATTTTCACTGTTCAATAAATTTTAAGAGTATATACATTCATTCAAAGTTGGGAGTTTAAAGCATTAAATATAATGTTTTTCTTTTTAATAATATATACACATACAATTTTCTAGATACACTGTGGTAAACAGCAATTTTACTATTGTCACACTTCTAGTTTGATATTTGTATTGTTGTTATGCATTTCCTTTGACTTTGTTAGAATAGAAACAGATAATCAAGCACATATAAAACAGCTTGTGTTTAAGCTACTATAACACAAAAGGACATTTATTTCATTTTATGTGCTCAATACATTTATCTTCCACCTAACTACTATAGACTTCAGTTATTTTGTTAAATTTACAGAGCTAAGAAAAGGTAAGAGAAATATAAATAAAACATAAAGGAGTGAAAATTGAAATTACACTAAATATTATATAAAATGCATGCCATTATGATTTTAGATACATAATAAATCTAAGTATATATTTTTTCTAAAGTCCAGTAACATTTTACTGTGTGCTTATATGTGTGCATGTGTGTGTGTGATATTTGTGTTGTTTCTCCTTTTATCATTTAATTTGAACTCCCACATATAGCCTATAGTGACCTCTCTATAAGAAAGAAGGTACTGATAATTTTATTTGTCATTGTTTCCCCCCACTTATGGCACCCAGATTATATTCTCCATCCATATATATCATAAGAAGGTAGGAAGACTTTTTTTTGTCCCCATGATGTCTCCTTGTAGACTTTATTGCTGATCTGAAGCAATTTACACGTGATATTTAATTTTACACGTATTTAACTGATAACAATTATCCATGTTCCTTGGCAAGTTATTTCTTCATGATATAGAATTATAGAAGGACCAACCACAGCTTCTTCCATCCCTCTTGACTGACTAGAATACCAGCCTTATAGTATGCCTGCACCTATCTGCAGTAATCTTTTGAAGGCTATGGGTTATATAGGAGAGCTATGAGAAATCTCAGAGGCTATCCAGAGATTCCTTAATCTGCAAAATGTTAGAGAGGGGAGGAAAGGAAAATATAACTAAGAAAAACATCTACAAAATGCCCTAAGCCTTTACTGAGTATATTGCGGTGGCCCTGCAAGTGATAGGTGCACGGAAGCAGAGCACAGAAATCTGAATACCAGAGCAGAGAGAAACCTAAGCTAAAGAAATCCCCAGATACACTCCTAACCCTAAAACTTGCTGAAGACAAAGTCATGATGCGGTTCTTTAAATTTTTGAAGGCTGTAGTAAGCTGCAGTTAAGTAATGATGACAGGTCTTTATATAACAGTGAGTTAATGGAAGAAGGGATATGCCGTTTTATGGAGGTAGTAGTCTTATAAAATAAAATGCAGCATACAATAAAAATAAAAACAACTATGAGACATGTGAAGAATTAAAAAGTAATTTGTGACCAAGAGATAAAATAGGTAATAGAAGAAATATTGAAATTATAAGACAGGAACTTTAAAATAACTATGGCAAATATGCTAAAGGATCTAGTGGCAAAGTTTGACATCATAGGTAAAAAGATCTGGACCATCAGCAGAGATATAGAAGCTATAAAAAGTAACTGTGAATTCTGTCGTCTGGGGAGTCAAGCTGGGGAGGGGGGCGTTGTGGGCCCTGGGAGGATGAAGAGGGATGGGGTGGATTGAATGGGGGGTGTTTGGTGGCCTGTGGAAATATATTACATTGCCTTGTGGTGGTGGACACAGGACAGGGTGATAGTCATCAAAATTTATAAAAGTGTACGATCTGAAAGGTGGACCTTAATGTGGACCAATGACAAAGTTTGGGAACTATGTTTCACTATCTGTATGTCAGTTTTGTTGGTGCTGCCATCCACATACAAAAAGGTTTTGGTATGGGGGTTGTGATGGCTAGGCTAATGTGTCAACTCGGCCAGGTAATTGTGCCCAGCTGTTGGGTCCAGCAAGCCTGGGGCTAATTGCATCTGCATCAATCAGCAAGATTGGATGAAGAATGGATGA